>JAFVLL020006445.1:0-19735 GCA_021397915.2 Tor tambroides | reverse complement strand
AATGATGCATGAGCAGCTGTCCTCTCTGGCACTTGGATCTTTCACAGCTGTGTTTGAACACCATTTATTGTTGCTTTTTCTCCATGCCACACATAGATCATCCCTGCATAGGACTAAACATGTTGATAGGGCAATCGGAAAGGACAGCACATGCTCTGGAAGTGGGTTTTCATGTCTTCCAGATGATCTGATTCTACATTTTACACCTCTGCCACCTATAACTGACAAGGTCAGCTATAGACGTGCCCTACATTCACTGTATTCAATAGTCCATTGGGAAATATCGATGACACCACTAATGTAGATGAAGCTTTCAGAAAACATGCCTTCACCAGTGATGTTTGGCATTTTTCCTTCCTTATGGGCTCAGGGTCTGCCAAGCTCACGATTGGGTGTTTCTTGGCCACCTCTCTCGCTGACATTTCCACACTTTGAGCATGACACTCGCTCCTTTACATTTTAATGTTTTGTTTTGCTGAAAGTCATGGCGAATGGATACTAAGTGGTTTTTTAACATTTACCTTGAATATTGCCTCTATTTTCATCCATTAGCTGCAGACTCTCTCAGCCTGCCAAGACCACCGAAGTCATGACCCGTTGAAGAGGTGCAGCGCATATTTAAAGAGCTTCAAAATGCTGTCAGTTATTCATCTCTTTCCAAGGCTCTGGAATACTATTTACAACTGATTCTGCTTACAGTATCCTATTTGAGTGTAACAGAATTACAGAAGAGCAGATGAGAAACTGACAGGAGTGCAAATTGGTAACATAAGAAATTGACAGTAAAGTTGATGGTCTGTCTACACATTTTATAGGCATGAAGTTGCATGATGTATCAGTGGATAGCCAGGAAAACCAAAATGTAATTAAATTACACTGGTGGCCAAAAGTTTGGGATAATTAAGATTTTTTGTGTTTACCAAGGCTGCATTCATTTGATCAAAAATACAGTATAAACCATAATATTGCAAAATATTATTACTTTAATTTAAACAAACTGTTTTCTGTTTTAATATCTTTTAAACTGTAATTTATTCCTGTGCTAAATTTTCAGCATCATTACTCTGGACTTCAGTGTCAGAAATAAATTTTGCTGCTCTAGAAACATTTTCTAATTTTAGCATTGTTGAAAACAGTTTTTGCTGCTGCTAATAATAGCAAACATTATTATTCCAGTTAAATATATTACAAGAGATAATTATTTAAACAAACTGTATATTGGCTAATATTAGATTATCTAGCTTTAATACGGTATACCTTTATTGCAAATTCAAATTTACTGTTTAAAAACAAAACCCCTGATGACTAATTTTTCCCCTTCAGTTCTCAAAGTTTGTCCTTGTTCTCTGTGCACATGTGGTTGTTGTTGCTTTTAATCATGTGGGAACTAGTTGTCCAGATGCTGTGTGGTGCTCAGTGGTGACACGGAGATGTTCTTGGCACAGCTGGAACTGTTCATGCTCTCCTCTCTATGGACTCAACCAATGAACTGATTTAAAGAAAGTCACTCAAGATGAGAAAAGTAGAAGAGCACAAACCTGAGGGACTGTTCAGAACCAGCATTAGCTGTTTGTTTGGTGCAACCAGGAATATTGTCCTGGGCCTTGAAGTGAGGGAACCCACTAAACTCTTTCCACAGCCTAGTATATGTGTGACAGGAGGCAACTATAAAAGACACAGACCATGTAAATTCAAGTGAATTAAAACATTCTTATGTTTTAACTGCTGATCAGTGTTTTATGATAGTATTATGGTATTTGTATTATTGGGATCATACACAAATTGTACTTGGATTTCGGGAGTTCAGAACAGCTTGCCAATGCAAACTTCTTGGAAAAGTTCGCACAGGCTGGTAGACACCATTGAACAACCATTGGTCCATGGTGATGTGTAGTTGGACTCTGGGGCTTTTTGGACATTTCTTCTGTTTAATCTGCTGAGTTTAGTTTCTTCTCTTTAACTCTCAGCAGCCTGGGTGACATCGGAATGTTCGCTAACAATATACCACTGCAAAGTTTTAACTCCTTTTTACCCCTAAGTGAAGAATGAAAAAGAACTTTGTCAAAAGTATAAGGCCTTAAGGCTAGCAGTGCAGAAATAATACGCTTCTCGTTTAAGGGGTCATCTGAAAATGTAAGACATAGCAATAAATAAAGTGTGTTATTTCTATAAGGACAGTATTTTTGCATTCAAATCCAATAAAATTTAGGTGAAATTTTTATTTTTATTTTTCACAGCTGAACATTTTGGGTAACACTAAAAGGAAGTAATACTAAATGTTTATCAAGCTATTTGACAAACTCTAGTAATAAGATCTAGTACATTTTCATTTACAGTATGATTATTATTGTCAGCAGCATTCATCACTTCATGCATTTTGACCTCTAAATGGGGTTAAGTATTTTCTGTTTATTAGATTGCTTCGGATGAAACTTGTGTTAGCTAAATGTTAACAGGGGAAAAAAATGTATTTTTGCTTTACTATTGCAATTGTAGTCAGTAATAGAAAAGAAATTGATGATAAGCAGATTAGCCTAATGGAAAGAATTTTGCAGGAAAAAATAATTTGGGCCAAACAAAACCATTCCATTCTGCTAATATCAAACATAAATGAGACATCTGAATGTAACACCTCACTGACCTCTCCATGTGGTCTGCATTATGAAGAATTAATTACTCTATATTACGTTATTTTGGGTAAACATTACTCACACCACAGCATACATCACAAATTCTCTTGCATTTCTCTATGTGGATATGAGGCAACAGCCACACAAATTGATTGATTCATCTCCTAAAGGTCATTTTCCTCCATTTCCTTTTACGCAGAACTAAATATGGTAATTAACCATAACATTAGCGCTGTCTTTCCGATGGCACGCTTTCAAATGTTACATCTCATTATCCTGTGGATCTGAACAGACATTTGAGGTATTACTGTGCTGAGCAAATGAGCAGTAATAGCACTGGAGACCCTCTCATCTGCTAATGGACTATCTCATGTATCCTAATGCTGCTATTATCAGAGTGTTGTATGTGTACTGATGCTCATACTGTTGTCTGAATTAGTCCGATCTGTATGATGGCTTCCTTTGAAGTGTGATGATGTTCAAAGATGGCTTACTGCTATTGAAGTACTGAAAGTTTTTCATGCGTGAACTTGATAAATTGAGTTAATGATTGGTTTCTTGGCATGTTCTCCTGTTTGCGGCAATTTATAACAACATATTGTTTTCCGCTGTCACAGATGTTTGGTGACCAACAACATCTGTATTTTACACCAGCATGTGAAAATAGCAAGGAAAAAAGGAAAGCCAATCCACCGAACACGCTGTGAACTCACAAGAGACAGCTCAGCCTTTGTTTTGCCCAAACTTCTCCCTGTGTTCCCCATCATCAAGGCAGCAGGCAGATGTGTGCTGCAGCTGGGAGATGGTCCAGGGAGGACCACCACGTTCAGTGTTTCCATGGGCCATCCATAATCACAGCTGTTGCCAGTCATTCGGAGCAGAGAACACAGCAGCACTCTCACCTCCCAGTGCTTAAATGGACACAAGAGAACAACCTGCAGTTTCTCCATTAGCAGTCTGCGACTACAGACACTTGCTGTGGCCTGGAAGTAATCTAAAAACAGACAACTGTACTATTTGATTTCAATTTTGCTTAAGATAAATTCAATTCTAAAGATATCCGTTAGCAGCTTATGTCTAAGTTATTCAAATATCAACAAATATGTAACATTACAATTTTAAAGAAATAATAACTTGGGACCGGATTGCACAGAACACATTTTCTGAATTTCACTGCAGTGCTTTTTAATTATTTTTCTATGACACAAACTACAAGGATGTCTTTGACGGTGCTTTTTTCAGCACCTCACATTATTGTTTAGGCTGCTGGCTGATTTTTGCTAAATGGAAAGAACGGATTTGCGTTCTTTTTAATACCAGTCTTACCTAATTACCTAATTTAGAAGGATTGGAGGATGTAGAATGCATCTCTGTGTGTTTTGTGATTTTTTTTCTGCTGTGCAATTGACCAACCCTTTTCTGCTATTGAACTTTGGAGGTGGGTGTGTTGAATGAGATCACACGCATTTGTTGTCAAGTAAAAAAAAAAAAAAAAAAAAAAAAGCAACCCAAGAGATGAGTTCTTTCCCATTCTGCTACCTATTCCCATACTGCTGCCTGTAGGTTTTTATTTATTTATTTATTTTTTGTTTTAATATTTTCTATAAAAGTTAGGAGATTTTAAACTATGTAGACTATGGTAGACAAAGTTAACTGTAAATTAATCTGTTTATTTATTGATTGATTTATTCCTATAAACTTCTATACATATATAAGCCTACATTCACTCAAAAAAAAAAAAGTTGTTGAACAAACTTAAAAAAATTAGAGTAAACTTTTCCACGAAATTTAATTACATTTTTCCACCAAAATCTAATTTGTTTGAAATGATTTGTTGTAATCTTGTTGTATAAACTTAAATTCCTTCAGTGAAGACTACAAAAAAAAAAAATTGGTCATTCCTACTAGATAAAGTTTTGCCTTGCCTACTATAGTATGGCCTGCATGCCAGGCCAGTAGTTGGCGATCAAGAAACACCCTGCGAAAACGTTATACACATGCACATAACGTCAACTTTTTCACAAATTCACGTTTTTGTTGTTTACTTGGAGATGATACAGGCATCATGTTCAAAAGCTTGTGTTTTCAGGCCCTCAAAACAGTTACTGAAGACACCCGATGTTAACAAACAATCACTGAGGAAGAAAATCTTAATTTTTATGCCACCATTACAGTGGTCAGTGTTTGCATTAGTTGGGTCCTTGACCCTTAACTTTTTAACAATATGTTTTGTTTGGTTGCTGTAACTGAATTATAGCAGCTAGACAAGTTGATAAAAAATGAGATTGGGTGGTGTTAGTTATGTTTTGACATCAAAAACATTTGCTCTGAATCTCTGAGTTGGGTGTACCTTATTGGTTATAACCATCCTGTGCTTGTACAGTATAAGGTCTGGAATTATCAGCATAGTCAAAACATTTTTAAAGCTACTCTGATAAAAAAAACAAAAAAACAACTCATTTTCACAGACATCAATAATCAGCATAAGAAGCTCAACAATGGTGACCATCAAAAAGCATGCAGTGCATTCTGGGTGCCACCAATCAAAACTCATCCATGGCTCCCATCATGCATTGCAGCATGAATAAATTATGAGCTGAATTGTCTTGTATTTATTCTTACTCTTTTCTTTTATTTTTGCTGTTTTTATGTGATTTTTTTAGTAGCTTGTTTTGTGATGCTCAGAGTTGATCTGTTTCTCTGAATATGCTGTTTGTCACCGTTGTTGAGATTCATACACTGATTCTTGATGTCAGTGTGCCTAAAAGAAAGCCCCTCCCCCTACATTTTTTGATCAGAACAGTTAAGAAAGGCTTATACTGAAAACTCCAGGTCTTCTACTGTAGAATCACAGGGCTGCTATAATGAAAGAAAGTCTACCTCAGAGATTAGTCTCTAAATAAGTTCAGTGACTCAAGTCAAATGATGATTATGTGAAACCATAACCAAAATATCAACTTTTCTGTCAGCTTGTCTAGCTGCTAGAACTCAGTTATAGCAACCAAATAAAACTTATTTTTAAAAAGTCAAGGGTCAAGAGCCCAACTAAAGTAAACACTGACCACTATAATGGTAATCTAAAAATTAAGATTTTCTCCTTCAGCGATTCTGTTTGTTATCATCAGGTGTCTTCAATAACTCTTTTGGGGGCCTGAAAACACAAGCTTTTGAACACGATGCCTGTATCATCTCCAAGTAAACAACAAAAATGTTAATTTGTGAAAAAGTTGATGTCATGTGCATATTACATTTTTTGCAGGTTGTTTCTTGATCGCCAGCTACTGGCCTGGCATGCATAACATAGTATTCTTTAGCAGAGTGTTTTTTTTTTCTTTTTCCCAGTGAAACCAATATTTTTGTTTAAATTTTACTTAATTTAAAAATTTGTTAATTAAATTTGATGGATGGTGATAGATTAAAAATGGCCACTTACCCTTCTCACACGTTCGCCGCTGAACAATCCATCTGCATCACAGTTTCATCTTGATGACGTACATCCGGTTAAGACGAACGAAAAATATTCTTGTTGACTCAATTAAAAAAATTTTTGTAAACCTAATTTTTTAAAATTACATTGTTTATATTTAATAAAATTAAGCTGGGGCCATTTTTACCAAGAGTTATGTTGTATGAGCTCATTTTAATTAATGAAATTGAACAAAGAGCAAAAATCATTTTTTTGAGTGTTGTATATAGATGGATGAATAGAAAGATATATAGATAGATATACATACAGTTGTGGTTTTACATACACTTTGTAGTATCTACAAAATGTTATTTTTTTTAATAGTTGCATGTAATTCCCTCAGTTGTCCTCAGTGTGAAAAGATGGATTTCAAAATCATACAGTCATTGTTGGAAAGGGTTCAAATATGCAAAAGATGCTGGAAAACCAAAGAATTTGTGGCACCTGAAGGATTTTTCTGAAGAACAGCAGTCAGTTTAACTGTTCTGGACAAACAAGATATTCATGAACAACTATCACCACAAAAAACAAACAAACAAACAAAAAAAACAGCTGTGGATCAGCCAGGTAACAACACAGTAATGAGAATCAAGCATATGTAAACTTTTGAATGGGGTCATTTTTATAAATTCAACTTTTATTTTCTGTTGTGGACTACATGTAAATGTATTTTATGTGAAATATCTTATTCAGATCAGTACTAAATAAAAAATAACATGCGTTTTGTATGATCCCTCTTATTTTAGTAAAATAATTAACATTTTGCAGATACTGCAAAGTGTATGTAAAATTTTGAGCAACTGTATAAATTGTTCCAGCATAGTATATTAACTAAGTTTCCTAGTAAAAATTAAATAGTAAATTCAGATCATAAGCAGTATTGGTAAATTTGTTTCATTTTTTTTTAATTAGTTTATAAATAAATAAATACATAAATAAATAAGAAAAATGTAAAAACAAGAATATGCCGGTGACAGAGAGACATCTGGCATTTTTACCCCCTCTTGGCTAACCTTTGCTTACACAAATTTCTTCCAGGGTGACTTCAAGCCTCAGGGCAGAAAAAAAAAGCATTTATATTCCACACACAAGCACAGAGCAGCTTAACGGGCTGTTGTTTTGCCCAGGGGGGTGCATATGCCATGACAAGACACTTCGAGCCCTTACAATATGTGTTGAGCACATATTGCTAAATTAATGGTGAAATTCATGCACTGCATTGTACAGTCACTCTAAGCGGGGTGACCTCACAAAGCAAGACAAAGTTAATTACAGGAGCTCAGAGTTCAACCACCTCTACATTGATGTAGGGGCACCTTTTGAGTTTTAGTCCTTTCGTTGCATTTCTGAAGTGCTCAAGGTCAGGTAATGCCCTTTAAAATCTTTTCATCAAACTTCTAAATCTGGTTGAATTCTGTAAAAAACTAAGATTTTCAAGTGAGAAACTATCTTTTCAACAGATAAATGACAATAAATGCGTGAGTTAAAAACAGGTTTTTTTTTTGTCATTATTTAGTAAACTGAAAGTAAAAATCATCATGAATGTATAGTAATTTTTATATAATAGGAATAGACACCACTGGTGAGTGTCTGCATGTTTGATGTGCCCTAGTAATGGTTGACATGTCCAGCATCAGCAGCTTTAGTGATGATAGACCTGCCAGGCAGCACTTTGCCCCCTCCGGTTACAGCCGTTTATTCTCCCTTTACAGCAGGATCAAACGCACTCAATCTCTACTACACTTGCCATCAGGAATAGAACAGTATTTAATGCAAAATCTCCTTTTAAAATAGAAGATGTTTTGCCTTCTTTCAAAAGCCAAGCCAAAACAGTAAGACAAAATTATTCATGTGTGCTTCTCTTAAGTGAACAGTGTCTATCAGCTACCTGTCAAACCTTCACAAAGTGTGTGGGAAGTTAATTAGGGTCAATTAATCTTCTACACGAACAGATGGGCTCAGACTGAATACCACAATTATCCAGTTTCTCATTTAATCTGTCTTTGAATTCTGTTGACAAAATGTCCATCATATCACGCTCTGAGCTGCGGTAGGTCTGGAGCAAAGCCTGCAGTCTCTGGCTTTATTAATGAGGCTCTCTGAGGTAGGCTTTTAGACCAACCTCAGCTCTCTGGAGACAGGATGAACAGGCACAGTGTGAAAATGCAGGGAATGGTGTGCAGTGAGTAAACGATTATACTTAAAATAGTTTGCCTAAAAATTCTGTCATCATTTACTCATCCTCTTTCTTCTTTGAATAAAATAAGATAATTTGTATATAATGAAAATCAGTGGGGTCCAGGAAAATCACTGCACCGCACTTTCATTGTATATACAAAAACAAAACACTGAGACATTTTTTCAAAATGTATTCTTTTGTGTTCCACAGAAGAAAAGTACGGAGCCCCTAAAATTTTTGCAAGGGAATACAATTATTTTTGCAAGAGAATGCAAAAGTTTTGCGAGCGAAAGCAAAGTTTTTTCGCTGGAGCGCAAAAGTTTTGCAAGAGAACGCAAAAGATTTTTATCTTTTTTATGACAGTGTTTTAATTTTGAGGTGCGCTATCTGTTTAAAATCAGCTTTCTAAACTGAAGGCAGAATTGATTTTGAACATAACTGATTTTTACACACTTCAAAATAATAAGAGTTTGAATCTGAGTGTGTTTACTTAAAGGAATACTTCATTACAACATTACATCGCTTACTCACCAATGGCTACTCTGCAGTGAATGGGTGCCGTCAGAGTAACACTTACTCTAGTAAAAAAGTTCATTCGTTGTTGTCCTCTCACATCAAATTCCACCAGCATATTCATTTAGAACTGTTTTGGACTAAACTTTGCTTGTGTTTGATCAGTGCTTATTTCTCTCCTGATTCAGACGAGACAACTTTTTTGCTGGAAATAGAGGACTCATATTTAGCTGGAAGCAATGGTTTGAAGTTAAAACAAATCTCTTGATGATGAATTTGTTTATTACAAACATGCAGCTTTTCGCGTCACAGAATGTTAATTAATGGACCGGAGTCGCACGGATCACTTGTGAATTATTGTGATGTTTTTATCAGCTGTCTGAACTCCGACGGCACCCATTCACCACAGAGGATCCTTTGGTGAGCCAGTGATGTAATGCTGAATTTCTCTAAATCTGTTAAAGGGAAAAACAAACTCATTTACAGCTTGGATGACCTGAGGGTGAGTACGTTTTCATTTTTGTATGAACTATTCCTTTGACACTTTCAATGAACCACAAACACATGTGCAACTGATTTAGAATATTGTCTAAATTTGCAGAGTTCTGTGCTGGGTGTGCATATTCAGGAAAGGGCAAATCGAATGTCACATTTTCTTGAATTAATAAGCTCAAGCTAAATCACTCCACATGCTGTTGGAGTATGTTTTGTTGCTTTAAAAGCATCTAGTGGGGCTGACAGCTCTGTTGAGAAAGGTGTCTGTGACTTATTGATCCTTCTGTGGCCTCTCAAAGTCATTCAGAGTCACTCTGCTCCAGGCCTGACAAGCCAAGCGAAGGATCGTGAAATTCTCTGTTAATTGAACTCTGTGGTCGGAAACAGAAGAGTGAAAGTGTTGTGGGAAGGTGGTCAGGGCTTTTATTTAGGAGATGACACTTACCAAAGAAAAGGGCATGGTGTCCTTGGCAGCGACAGTTGTTGGAGCTGTTGAAGATACTAGTGAACTGTTACAGTATTATGTTGTACTTTGATTAAAAACTGATGGTTTGGTGTATTGTTAAGACAAATTATTGGGCGGTAGTACTACAAGAAGTGTTAATGATATCATTAAGGTATTGGAATTGGATTGTTACAATTGTAGTTGAAGGTAAATAATATTGAATAAATACTCATTTTAACAGTCTCTTGACTTACTTTGTGACTGTTCAGCTGGTTATTTTGGACCATGTGTATTATTGTAGGAAATATCTCAACTTTAAAAAACAATAATATGGAAGCATTGTGTTATATGGCTTCTTATTTCCCTCTCTCTCTCTCTCTCTCTCTCTCTCTCTCTCTCTCTCTCTCTTTCTTTCTGTCTTTTTTCCCTAAGGAAATCTTTTCTGTCTTGCATTTGTTTATTATGACATGTCAATATGTATCTTATTCAGACTGAACTGCTCGTGTTGATTATATTCTCTAATCAATCGTACTTTTCTGTGCTGTTTTTCAAATGGTTTCACTTGGCATAACATTATGGCAAACATCTGAAATATTGCTACAAGGTCACATTTTAAAATGCAAATTAGTTTTGTGGTGATGTATACAATTCCAGCTAAGAAGTACGGAACAAAACAGCATTGTAATTCTATTGTAAACATCAAGTAATTCAAGGTATGCCACAGGCATTTTGCCAGTACTGTTTTGCTCTATAGGTATCATCTCATTCATTTTTAGCACAATTTTTTGTCTGCCGAAAATTATTTTTGTAAAGGTTTCAAAAGTTCATATTAAGCATTCTTGACTTTCTGTGCCATTAGCACAGCTGGAGAATAACAGAGAACATTTTACCAAAAAGGAAAAATCAAGTCTGCACAATAAAAATGGAAATCTAATTAGTATTATGTGTTAGGTTATTTCTGTGCACTTTTATTATCCAATGAATACTCACAACCCTGAACACACAACCAATGATTTACTTCACCTAAAACTCAGTTCTTTTTCAGGGCAGTTCAACAAAGGAATGGCTATTTTCTCTAATGAATGAGAATCATTTTAATGGCAGTTGGTTGAGGTATTGATCAGAAATGGTGGTGATTACTGGAACGCTCTGGAACACTGGACATTATTTAATTTAATAAACCACTGATGCATTGCTCTAGTGAATAATTAATCCCCCTGCTTGGTCATGACTCACTGTGTATTCAGTCTTCTTCTGCCAAGGTACTTCTATGCTTCTGACGCTCTGCGCAGAATATCATTTTTATCAGTGTCATTTAATCGGAAGTTTGCTGTGGTACTGTTGTGTTGCCAGTGTAGACAGAAACTATATTACATTTAATCACTATATAATGATTATAATTCAAATGTATTATTTAGTATAATATATTTTGTCAACATTATTAATGCTAATCATCCATCTGTGCGGGGGTTTAATTAAATATGATTTAAAAATACTGCATTTAATGCCATCAACAATTTCTACCATTCCATAATTCCACCATTTGAAAATTTTCTAAAGTGCCTTTTAAGTATTTCTGGTATTGTGTTATCTTTGAGTAAAACCTATAGAGTATGTCATGCTGTTATATACCTGACATTTAGCAACTAGGTCAGTGCAAACTTCTTTTAGACTTTATGCAAAAAAATACATTTACATTCACATAACTGTAAATATATGCTCTAAATATTTTTATCAAAGTGCCTTGCATAAAATGTGCCTCTGAATCCTAAAGCAGTGCAAAAGGCAACAGAGTTCAGCTTGGATGAAAGTAGATAATAAATGGTTTGAATAAAATTCTTCAGCCAGTTAAGAGTGATTTCTTTGAGAAGAAATGGCCTTTCGTAACAGTTTTCCATTTAGCATGTTAATGACAGTAAAACCGAGAATGATCTTTCTCTTCTGAAACACAAAAAGCTGAAACCCATGACAACAGTTGCAGATATAATACATCTGAATTTCATTTATACTACCCATATTCATACTATATAGAACATAACAGTCACAAGTAAGTTTCAAATCAAATAGACGGCATGCGATTTTTAACACAGCTAGTGTCGCTGTTCCTAAATATCTACATTGGATATCAAGATGATTCCTTTTTTCTATTCTGAAATGATAAAAACGCAGTCAGTCACATTTAATTCTTCAGACATATTTATTCAAGTTTAAGTATAATGAACAAAAACCCCAAGCTGTGTGAAATCTGCCCATTAAACAGCTCTCATCTTAATGATTCTGCTTTTCTGGGATGGAAGTGTCAGATTCTCCACTTGGCTAGTAAAGACTCAAACCTGCTTACATCTGCACATTGTGCTCTAGACTGCCGAGACATTAGCCACTGCCTCTGATATGGGAGCAGTCAGTGGATATTTAGGGTCCTTTGGCAGGCACTTACATGTTTATGAGCTGTCCTGGGCTCTCAGCATTTTTTTATGCCACCATGCAATAATATCACAACTTATTAATAAAGAATACAGCTTTACTGACGCACAGATGCACCAGTGAACTACCAGTTCAATGCTTTTTAGGTATCAGAATTTAGATCTAATTAAAAATACATTCTGTCTGTTTTTATATTAACAAATGTCACACATTACATTACTCTGAAATCATTAGTTTCATTTAAAAACATAATTAGCATGAAGTCAATGTTTTGTGCATAATATTAAACCATTATCCCTATTGTTTCGCTGTTTTAAACATAATTATGAGCAGATTGATTATCAAGACAATTTGGATAGTCTCAGGCTTTTCTCTGAACTAGCCTTCCCGTTTAAACTGCTCGTGAGTAATAAGACATTCAGTTGTGTATGGAAAACGCCCCCTGTGAGGATCAGTTATGTTAATGAAGGGATGCTGTGTAAGATCAAGACAAAAGGCCGCCGACAAGATGGAAATAAATCCGGCTCTGGCTGGGTATTATGACAAATCTCCTGGTGAATAGGAGCCAACTGTGCAATACATCAGAGAAGAAGATTAGTGAAATGTTTCAAATCGGAATTCAATTGAAGATACCAAAACTCTGAATCTATCTCTCTTTTTCTTTTTGCTGTCCTTGAAGCAGATGAGGTGCCAAACAGTTGCAATGAGACCATCAAAGAAGCACTTAGATCTCTCATTGTCCTTGTGGGAAGGAAGGTGACCATCAGTGGCTTTTCATCAGCAGTGAGGAATTCACATTTCAAATGTGCCTTATGTTCCCGCATACAGTACACGGTATAGGCAGATTTTTATGTAATCCTGCCTACATTTACTATCCTCAGGTTCTGTATGTAGGCAGACAGCAGCTGAGTGTCTGTAACAGCGCTAAAGCAATAACAAGCCGGTTCTCATCTCGCCTTGTATATGTGACTGATGCAATTTATAAACACTCACATGTTCTGGTGATTGACAGTTGCCTTTTTAAAATGATAACGGAAAATCCAATGACATTTGGCCAAATGTAGAATTTCATTTATTGGATATGCATTAAAAATTTGTTCCTCTGTTAACGACCGCTCACAGTACACTTTTCTTTCTATTGACTTCCATTCACACACATGTAAATGCAGGAGACAAGAAATGCAAGGTCATGCCAATTTTGGAGAACTCTGCCCTGCCAAATCGTATCATGTGAAGACGTGAAACCAATAGAAGATTGATACATCTCGTGATTTCTTAGCTGAATTAAAAGTATGCAAACTTTAAATCTGCAGGATTGCATTTAAGTGGACTAGATTGCATATTTTTACATTTTGGATATATGTTGAATAAAAACACGCTGCTGGGTGTGACTTTATATTAGGACCGCAGCAATGTCTGTAGAAATTTCTCGTGCTCGAAGTCTAGTGTGACCACGACTTTAGCACCACTTTATGGAGCCCCTAAAGGGACATGGTGAAAATGGTAAAAAAGATTGGTCAAGAAAATATGAGATAAATTTCTATTTCAATGCTTTTGTGTTCCTTGAGAAACTTTGTTTACAAAATTTTTGCGTTCCTCCAAGGAACTTTGCTTGCCAAACTTTAGCGTTCCTCAGAGAAACTTTACTCACAAAGAATGCAAACGTTTTCCAAGCATACACAAGTTTTTTGGTGGAACATAAACTAATGCTTTTTTATTCTTATCATTAGTTCTGTTGTTTTAAATAACATCTCTTTTCTTCTTTTAAGTTTCTGAATGTCGAATAGACTATATTAGCATGTAAATGTGGGCAGTCATCTGGGCCTGTGTTCAATTGTATTTATCTGTTTGTGAAAGTTGATTTTTTTTCCCACTGCATGGGAGAAATGTCTGCAAGCTCTGAAAGTTACAGCATGTTTTCATAATATGCTCAGCTCTTTTATCTCAACAGATCAAGGAAGATTTGACTCCTCATGATATGAGCCTTTTAGGAAACAAAATCTGCCAGCATCATATTCACTGCTCTTGTCATGTAGCATGACAGGTCGTATTAGAGCTTTATTGACCATCTGTCAGTGCCAGCCTCAGATGTCACAGGCTGTGTCTGCGTTTGACTGACAGCTCCTCTGTTGTGGTGTTTGTGTGACAGCGGTCTGTCCTGACACCCATCTGTGATCTGAGAATTAAAAAAAGATCATGAACCCTCATTGATGTGCAGACCTCAAACTACTCCACAAAATAAATGTTGAAGGCCAACACTGTTTTACGTAACAGTGCTGCAATACAGAAACTGGTCATCTGTCACTCATTCAGTACTGAGAAATGAATGACTTGAGATTCTGGTACTGTACATATTCTTATCTGAATAATGTGTGCATTGTTTATGGTGGTAGATTGATGTGCGCATATGGATTTTAGGGACAAGGTTAGTTCACTGTGCTGGTCTTTCTTTTCAATGTATGAGCACTGAAAAGGACAGTTTTTCCCATCCAGTGAACAGTTTATATCTTCGATTAGATCACTAAGTCAGTTAAAAAGTTAAAAACTCAGAACAGTTGAAAAATGAATCAGTCTGCTTTAAAAAATCGTTCAGACTGGTTCATTCAGACTCTTATTCTGAATAAGAGCTGTACAAGAAACTGGATGTTTCATTTAGAGTACAAAAGGTAGTGAACAAATGCATGTTTATATTCTTTCTTTACTAGAACAGCTGTAGCATGCAACTTCACTGTTTAGAGAAAACTTGGTGCATCTATACAGATTTATTTTAAACCCTTACCATGTTTAACCCAACATATGCCCTTGGCATTATGATGACTTGACTCAATCTGTGCATTTCAGTAAAGATAAATCAACATTGTTTAAAGCTAAAACTAGACACTTCCTAATTAAAAAATGCCCTCGAGAGCCCCAGAATGAACAAACTGTTTGTAAACATATGTGCACAGTCATCATGTGGAAGTATATGATAACATTGCTAATTGTTTGAGGGCATTTGTTTGCTTTAGCATCACTAACAGCCTCACAGTTACAGCAATTAAAGATTACACGTTTGTGCATGTCAGTAACAGCTTTCTCCCACTCGGCACTCATTTGAATAATATACTTGCACAACAAGCCAATTAGAACTTCCACTTTAAAACAAAGTCTTTATTACCCAAATGTTACCTAATAATGTAATGCAAGTTATATAAAGTTAGGGGATTAATGTGTACTATATAATATTGAAAGATAGAAACATTTTTCACAGTCAGAGATGTGAACTATTCTTCAGCCAAATTTCACATATAAACATAAACAATTTCAAAGATGTGGATTGACCTCTTACAGAACTATCAAAAAACAAATCGATTAAAGCATAAAACATAAAACAGACCTTGGACTTTATACTTGTTAAAAAAAATACCCACATCTAAAATGCTGTAAGCAGAGAGAGTGTGTGTGATTTTATACAGAGGTTATAAGGGGAATCGATTGTGCGCAAGTTCAGGCTTTGGTGCTGCTACTGTAGCATTTTGAATCCCATGCAGCTCTGTCACTGAGGACAGGAGCAATGAATATGAATTATATTTCCTCTGCCAATGATCTAGGGAGGTTTGAAGACTCCTTTAGACAGGACAGTGCCTCAGGAGACATGGACAATGAGGTCTACTGACCTGAAGAGTGCATGTTCAATAGAAATTTAGTTAGTGATGTTATAAGAATAAAATTTGATGTGTGTGATGCTGAGCTAAACTAAAAGTGTCTGATAAGTTGCCATGAACTCACTCCGGCATTCTTGGAGAGATGATTTGGTTTACAATTGCTAATTCTGGCACTTAAAGGCAGAATGCAGTCATTCCCTTTCACAATTCTGCATCTGGATGCACTTAAAAATCCACTCAGCAGACTTAGAAAATATCAAGATGCTTAATGAAGTGGGTTCTCATCAGAGTTTTTAACGGGCAAATCTGTTGTAGTATTTATAGTGTGTACTGCAGCATATAGAATGAGTTGGGTGTTTCTTCAACTTCAACTTTCTTCAAAACATGCTTAAAACACTTTAGTTTATTTAATTTCTCTATTAGCAATGTTCAACAGTGGATACAGTACATAGAATTCAGTATAAATATCTCAGAATGATGATGCAAATTACAGAAAATAATTTGGTCACACTATAAATATGTAGTTATGTGTTTATTTTACTCTTTGTTTAATTATAACAATTAAAATGTAACAAGAAATGTTTTTATCATAGATTTCAATATTCATCTCTGCACTGAATAAGTTAACTTCTGTAAAATGTGTGATTTATTATATTTTTTTATTCCAAGGTTAAAGAGTATTGTTGACTTTGTGATTAAAATATAGATTTTCTTTTGTTTATTCATTGTTGTTAGTTTATGTAACAAATGCAGACAGAAGTAAGAGTGAATAATAATGTTTGGTAGGCAATGAGATGGCACCGTTTAGCTTTATTAAACTGTTATTGGAGCATCTGTCAGTACCGTTTAGTGACATGCAGTTAATGTAGTTAACAAAGCTCAATAGTGCAGCAGAAACAACTACTGCTCTGGTACGCAACGCTTTATACTCAAAGCACAATCACTACAGTCAAATAGCTGTCGGCAACATGATTCATGTCTCCCATCAGGTCGAGATAAGAGTCATTTCACATCACACTCACCGTGCTGACATTGTTCAGGTCTATAAAGTCTCACTTTTCCCTCCAGCCTTCACTTGTGTGGTTTCATTCCCAAAATGGCTGCAGGTACTTTATCCATTACAGTCGCCCACAACACACACCTGACTCAGCAAATGTCTCTTGATGAAGCCAGCTAGCGGCATTTTACGCTTACCACATCCAGATTTTCTAACAGCGACCTGAAAGGTGCCTCTCAATGAAAGGCTAAATTGTTGCTCTCTTGGGGTTAAAAATAACTTTAAACTGGTATTTATACCTTGTCTTTACAGCGTCCTCTTACTCACCGTCCAGGGGAATGACATGAGTGCTACTGTTAGTGGTAAAATCAACATTACTCTCAGGGTCAGACCAAAAACCCTTTTATAGTGTTAGTTAAAGGCTATGTTAACAACAGTGGATGGTAACAGGATACTGTGCTGGAGTCTGGGATGTGCCCCACATGCCTTGTCAGTAATCCTGCCCTTCTTTTTCCTCCCCAAGTGAAAATGAAGCCCACAAATGAATGGTAATTTTTAAATGGTGTTTGTGAATATAGTTGTTGGTGGGCCTTGAAGCTAAAAACAAATTATGAAGTATGGAGAGGATCTTAATCAGTTCTTTTCTGGGCAAAATTGCAGCTAATGAGCAATGATTCTGATTAATGTACTGTATAATGATTATTTTGTTAATTGTAAACTGTAATTGCCCCAGCATTTTCCATCACATAGAGCCATTTGAAGTCTGAGTAAAGAGTTATGCAGGATTCAGAGAAATACCACTTTCTGGCTCATTTGTTGGCTGGTGTTGAATTCTGAATCATTTTTGCAAATTTTTTGAGAATGAATATGTTTTTTTTTATATATTCACTCTCTGCACTCTCAAGATAATCGTGGTAATTAGATAAGAAATCATTCGCACAAGGCTTGTGAGATCCTGAGGGGGAAGTTCAATCATATTAATCATATTGCAGATCCTGATTAAGAGGCTGGTGAACTGTGGGTTGTGGGAGCCAAGATAATTTTATAATACAACCTCCAGGTCATACAAAACAACAATAAATTCTGCTGCTGCTGCTGTTTCGGATAATGACAATTTTTGTTTATGTGTTTTTCAATTAGGACTTAATAGTTTAATAATCTCAAAAGAAACATGGATGCAGTGCATCCTTTTGCAAGCACACATGAAAGTCGCTGTCATTCACGACTTCATAGTCACATCTGACTGTAATTAATGCACAGTGACACCTGCAGCACCTTGCTAATCTTTCTCAGAGGTGAATGAAGTGTGAAAACACTAATGAAACACTGACGTCTTGTATGATGTTATGGTCGCCTTTTGCGCTGGTCTCTTCCTCAGAATGCATGTAAAACTGATCCAATATATTTCTTTTCAGTTTTGCATATAAATAAAGCCATTTGTCACATTGCAGACACTGAGAGCCCTTCACGTTCAAAGGGGAGCCCTCTCTCTGAGGTGTTTAGATTCCCCATCTGGCTCTTCTGGGTGATGGCTGTGTACTGCAGGAACAGCTGGCGGCCCACCTGTCCCCCCCGCCCCCAACTCAACTTCTGTGAGAGATGAGAACAGAGAAATGAACAGTGCTTTGACTTATAAAATGTTGTCATATTTCAAAATGTTATCAAACCAATTGGAAGCCTTTTACAGATGTATGTGAGCAGGTGGCTGAAAAAGATGGATGCTAGATTTAAGAATGACAGTTGTGCTTTGTTCAATCAGAATATAAACAATGCAGTTACATGTATTTAAATAATATGCATATTTACAAGAAGTGTTCAAATTCTTCCAAGGTATTGGAAAAGAACAAAAACAAAACACTGCATTACAATCATATTGAGTTTTGGCAGGTCTTGTGCACAGTCCTCTTTGGATTACTGTAACAATCCTATTAGAAACTATATTATTATTTCATATGAAACATGGACTTTATTCAAGCTACAAAAACAAACTTGGCCATTATATGGGTCATAAAGCCTGGTGTATCAAATATATTCTTTTAAATATTTTAAAGGTTCAATAAAATATTCCATTTAAAAAATACTACTATTACTAATTTTTTTTTTCAGGATTTGGGTTAAATTTTCAGTAAGTTTTTTGCAGGTTACATCATTGCGCCATTAGCCAGTGACTGTCTTTTGTTTATTATTAACAAGCCATTGGCATTGCATCGATCGTTCAACCGATTCGTTTGGAAAAAACAAAAAAACAAAACACTGATTCATTCAGAGGCCAAACAAACGCCACGCCACTGCTCAGAGATACGCGAGTGTGATCAAAAACCTTCAAAGTAAGTGGCAATATTATGTCTAAAATGTAAGTCAGTGAATATTAACTTCTTGTTTGAACTGTTAATATGTTTATACTGGTTTCTTGTTTGTTGAACTATTGTTGGTGTTCCGAATATGGCTGTGACATGCTTACCTTGAGCGTTTGGCTTTGGGATGCATTTAAGAGGGAAAATGTTTAAATGTTTAGTAGACTTGTATGAACTATTCTCTTGGCATACTAAAAAGTGAAAGTGAAAGTGACGTGTAGCCAAGTATGGTGACCCATACTTGGAATTTGTGCTCTGCATTTAACCCATCCAAGTGCACACACACAGCAGTGAACACACACCCGGAGCAGTGGGCAGCCAATGCTTCGGCGCCCGGGGAGCAGTTGGGGGTTCGGTGCCTTGCTCAAGAGTCTGACCTCAGTGGTGGTATTGAGGTGGAGAGATCGCTGGTTATTCACTCCCCCCACCGACAATCCCTGCCGGACCTGAGGCTCAAACTCGCAACCTTCTGGTTACAAGTCCGACTCCCTAGCCATTAGGCCACGACTACCCCCTACTATGGTCTGTGTTCAAGCAGTAATGAATGAAGATGACTAAAACAGTGCTTTAAAAGCTAGCCTACAGTAT
>JAFVLL020006444.1:0-43949 GCA_021397915.2 Tor tambroides | reverse complement strand
GATGCCAGGGCCGAGGAGGGCGTCAGGAGGGAAGGGCACCGGCTGCATTTGACCATCTGCGCTCACGTGGAACGAGTAAGCACTGGGGGCGAGAATAAGGTAGACGTTAAAGTGATAGATAGTGAATGCAAAAAAGGAAAGCTGCTGAACACAAAAGACCCCATTGGCTTTCACTGTACTGACAACAATTTTCTAAGGGTCAGTTTGAAGGTGGAAAATGGTCATGAAATACTAAATTATGACTGATTTTGGTGCAATAAACCATGACTAACATTATAAGTGGACTTGAGGGACAAAAATTAAATGGTAAAAGGACTTGTTTAAAATAAGAATAGGAGCTGATTCAAACCTTAAGTACTCAAGCAGTTTGACAACATAATTATGAAAAGTTTGCTTGTTTGTGTATGCGCCAGTGGGTGCAGGAATAATTTGCCATCTTAAGGATGTTTGCCTGAATTCAAGTGTTTTTCTCGCCTTAGCTGTCAGCGGGGGACTTGAGAGAGGATTGTATTACAGGCGCGCCAAACAAAAGCACTATTTTGGACTAACAGTCGATACGCTGGCCATCACTCTGCAACTCCATCCGAAAACCAAGGGAGGTAAAAGTATGAGAAGAAACTCACGGCTTGCCACCAGAGGAGCCAGGCAGAGAGGAGGACAGCCCTGAGGGCCTAAGATGTGAACGAGATTCGTATGCTACCTGTGGAGGAGAGTATTCAAGCGTCAAAATGGTTTCGCGTAAACTTCTGTCAATTGTGAGAGATGCAGAAACACAGTCACCATAGGGCTGCGTGTGTAGGCACTGGCTGCAGCACTGATTTGGGGCGAGAGGGTGAGCGAGCCTCCAAAGCCCCCCGGGCTGGCCAGCTCTCCATTTAGCCCAGCGTGGGACACCACCCCGAAGTGAGCCGGGTAAGACCCGGGCGTCATGGTCAAGGGACTCCGCAGAGCTACAGGACACACGATTAAACAATTATTTTCATTGAATTGTAGCATGTGTTCGCTGTAAACGCATACAGACAACATCTTACCCAGAGGGTCTGCCGAGGAGGCAGGTTTGTTGACCAGGCGTAAACAGGAAGTGCTGGGCCCCGGTGGACCAGGGGTGAGAGGGTCATGGTGAGAGGGAGAGGAATTGCCTGATTTAGAGGAGGGCGACTGAGATTTTTCTGTCTGCCAATAGAACCAAAAGACAGATGTTATAATGTTGAATATGTAGCAACACTAATATAGATCAGCAGTAAATTTGTAGTATCCACAAAAAAATTCCTTTTTTTAAATAAGATTTTGCTCTGCCCCACCTCAGACATCAATGAAATCCATTAAATAAAATTCTACAACAATTTCAGAATTTTGACAATTTGTTAAACTGATATTCTATGTATTTTTATAGTATAAATTGATAAATAATAATAATAAATAATAAAATTAATTAAAAATATATTATTATTTAAAACATTAAACATGTTATTTAATTTATTTAACTTTTAAATAAATTTATTTTATTATAAATTTATATTAAAAATAGCATTCATATATAATAATAACAGAATAATATTTATAATAACAATAATAAACATTTTTAAAATTAAATTTATATAGTTTAACATAAATATAATTTATATATATTTTTTTATATTATATCCCTAACTAGCTAGTACAAATAATTAATCAAATACAATCCTACAAAAATATCAGAATTTTGATTATTTGTTTAATCGATATTCAATGCATTACATTAAAAATAAGTATTAAGAAAAAATATAAAAATTATTTAATAATCATAAAAACATTTAAAAACTTTTTTAATTTAATTGATAGAAAATAAGTTTATCAGTAGGCATACTACAAACCAACATTGTGTCCCAAACTAGACCTTACATTAGATCAAATCTGCAAATATAGCTTACAATAATTTTATTATTATTATTTTAATTTTAATTTTCATATTTATAAAATAACAAAAAACACACATGCTAAGCAATCTGTGTAATTAAAACAAACAACAACTACTAGGGTCTATTTTGCATGTTGTTCATCAAAAGTACCACATATATTTTATATTAAAGACAAAAAAGTATTTGGACATGTCCTAGTTGTCAAACATTAGTGAAACATGTCCATAGTAAATGAGACGTAATGTGGGAAGAGAGTCAATTCTGGCATATTAGGTGTCTGAGAACAGTGTTCGTACTTGTGCCGTGTCCTTGTTTTTGCCAGGGGGTGGGCTGTGTGGAGGGGAGGCCGGAGGGGGACTAGGGGATCCTGGGAGCTCTTTCCTCAGGGTCGGGGCTCGATCCAAACCATTCCCATGTGGAGACAGAGGGCCACTGCCTACAGGAGAGGACGGCTCCTGAAAACAGAGTGATTCGAAATATCAGTGATCTTTGTTAACCTGGAGTTCAACAGAACAAGGTCTGAGCCATTCACTCATGTTTTTCATTATGTCATCCGTGTTTACAAACAAAATAATTCTAGTTTAATACTTAGTGTGGGATATTGCAGGAATTCAGATCATTATTATGTTTTTAAATGTGTTAATTATGCGGCGGGGTCACTAATGATTATAAAAGCATAGCGCAGTCCTCGCTGACTCCAGACGCTCTGCAGCAGAAAACAATCCTGATTCGCCTGTGATATTATCAGCAATTACTGAATGAATGCAGTTTAATAAATATGAGTGATGTTCAACATTTGTCCAGTAATTGAGAAACAGAGCTGTAACATTTTACCTTGAAATGGATGATAATTACACAGAAATAATAGTAATAATAATGAATGGGAGTTTTTTTTCTGGATGAAATGCATTTGTTGGTGCTGTTCTACAATCAAATACAAATATGTCATTAAGATTAAAGTCAGTGCAAGACTTGCCACCACAATGCTAGGGTGCTGTGGGTGTTGTTTACTGTGTGGCCCAAAGTCTTTATTATATTCAGATCTCCAGTTATGGCTTGGGTTGATATTCACAGGCGAAGAAAGTTATTGCATTTTGATTAATGCGTATGAAGACAATATATTTACAACAACATGCTGAATGAATGAACTGATGAATTAGGCACAATAAGACCAGGAACATGTATTAAGAAAGTAAATTGGGTCAGTTTTGATGTAGAATAACAAAACAAAACAAAAAACAACATTAGTAGAATAATAAAAAAACAAAACACAAAACAAAAAAAACAAGAAAGTAAATTGACAAAAAAACCAAACCAAACCAAAAAAACAGCATTAGTAGAATAATAATAACAAAAAAACAAGTAAATTGACAAACAACCAAACCAAACAAATTAAAACAAAACAAAAAACAGCACTAGTAGAATAATAAAAAAACAAAACAAAACAAAAAAAAACAAAAAGTAAATTGACAAAAGAACCAAACCAAAACAAAAAACAGCATTAGTGGAATAATAAAAAAATAAACAAAAAAACAAGTAAATTGACAAACAACCAAACCAAACAAATTAAAACAAAACAAAAAACAGCACTAGTAGAATAATAAAAAACAAAACACAAAACAAAACAAAAAACAAGAAAGTAAATTGACAAAAACAAAACAAAACAAAAACAAACCAACAGAATTAGTAACAAAAAAAACCCTTCACTTGAAATAAATAAAATAAAACTTACATTAAAAAAAAAATCAAATGTCACTGTGATTAAAAATCTCAGTTGTCAGTTTAACACATTCATTTAATTTATTATATACATTCCTACCCTCTGAGCAATTCAAGTTTGAAATAGCATCATCATAAGGCAATATGAACCATCATTTTAAAATATAGCAATAAACAATATATCTATTGAACCCAGTTATTGTAAAGTCTATTCCCTCTTGTGTAACACAATAATGTCTTCATCAGTCAGCAGTTATTGATATATGCAAATAATTGTATTAATTAATCAGCATCTCATTTGATCAATTTAAAATAAAATAAAATGAAATAAAAATAAAATTTCATTACATTTTTCAATTGATGATGATTGACAGCGCTAATGTAAGTGCAGGCTTTCACCAATGTTAATGTGAACTGACCTCATTTGAGACATCTACTACGAGATTGTCCTCGCTCTTGTCTCCGTCACTGTCCTGAAAGACAACAGACAGGAGAAGGACAGTGTTAGACGGCACACACACATACAGGCACAAAAATATATACCCCTATGGGATACATATCAGGTAGCTACATACATGTACAATATTGCAGTGTCCTCTTTCTGCTCCCTGTCCCCCTCCCTTTGTGTCTAATTTCACCAATCACAGTAGGGGTGACCCCCCCCCCCATCAACACCACCTTGTCCATCGCTCTCACATGGCTCACACTCATCTCACTCTCCTCTTTCGCCCATCTCTGGGAATCAGGGGGTGACAACGCACTTAGTTGCCATGGCAACAGGGCTTTGATGTGATCATGGCCTGATGTTCCTATTGCCATCACCCTATAGTGACATCATCCCCCTAATTATACCCGCATGGACGGTCACATCCGACTCTTCCCTACATGTGTGTTTGATAAATGCTACACCTGATCCGCTGATGAGCTTTATGAACTATAATAAACAATTATACTATAAAAAAGATTTTACCTATACATTAGGCATAAGTTATAATCATATAAATTAATATATAATATATATTCATATAAATGTAATAATAATATAATAAAATATAATATATGTAAGTATATATAATATAAGTATTTAATATTAAAGTGTTATAAGAATTATATAATATAATTTTTATATTATAAAAATATTACTAAAATAGACTTTTTAATAGAATAAAGTATTTTTTTATTATAAAATAATTCTACATATTGATATTATTTAATACGCATTTATTAATTGTTTAAAATTATTAATATTATTTAATATACAATTACATTTAAATTATATTTATTTATTATTATATAATTACACATTTATATAATATATTTTTATATATTTTTATATTACTAAAATAGAATTTTATGATTAAAGTAATTTATTTTTATTTTTTATTAATATTATAATTATACCTATGTGTATACATACAAAATGTGGAATGTGGAAATGTAGAAATATACCATATTAAGATAAAATTATTTCCAATAAACACAATAAAGGCTGCAATAAAATAAAATGTCTATATTAGATATAAAATATATAAGGAATAAATATACAAAATTCAAATCATGTTTTATACTAAAATTTGGACAACAATGCAAATTTTGCGATCTTTATTATCACATATCAATAAAAGTGCATGCTGACTGAGACAAATTAAAATAAATTAAAAATAATAAAATAAAATAAAATAAAATAAAACCGGAAATCAATATAAAATGCAAATTAAATCAACTCAAATTTCACTGGGATAAAATAACATTAGGGTTGTCAATTTAACAATCTCAGTTTATTTGGGGATTGGGGGACTGAGACAAGTATGAGGTCATCGTCATGTGACAGAACCTACGTAGTGAGACGGGAGGACGTCTTTTTCATCACATCGTCTCCGTTTGGCATCGCTGCTGGCCTGTGAGGGATAAACCCCTGATGGACCCTGACGATCCTCCACTGCCTGACTGTCAGTTGACGACACTGATTTACTCTATAGAGACAAAAAACAGCGCATAAACACACACACACAAAATGCTAAGGTTGTGCAAAGTTCACTGAATAGTTCATTGTTCTGAGGCCATATGAGCGTACTGTGTTGGAAGTCAATAACATCAAATGTCATTGTTTCACGAGTGTCTCTTAACCAAACGTCCTGATGTCAAATCTGCGCCATATTTGAATTGCGCTGAAGGGATTTTAAAGGTAAATTTTGGTATTTGGTCATTAAGAAAGGTCATTGTACGGAAAAGCTACATGAGGGTGAGTAAATGATTGCAATTTTTATTTTTAGGTGATTTATTCCTTTAAAGCTGAATCCTGGACTATTTTGCAATAAAAAAATACTGAATAGGCCCCAAAACATTTGGTCACTTTCCAGTGTCAACTGTCCATTTCTCAACTTTCATCATTATGAGGAGTACAGCAAAACCGGACTCAAATCAGTGACTTCAAACACTTCGTTTTCTGCAACGGTGCAGTTTTATGAGCCAAACAGGAAGTGCATTGGACTGAGATGAGAAAAAAGCACACAAAGAAGGCCAGTTCTCTCAAACAAACCTGTTTTCTCCAAAATCTTTCTCTCTTTTCACTCCCCCTTGCTCAGACCTTTCCTTGACTCCCTCATTTTCTTCCTCTACAGTCAGCAACAAAACACCATCTCAAAGAACTTGGCTGTTATGACTCTTTCTCCTCTGAATCGTCCCTATGCAAGCCCAGTTCTATGGAAGGCCGTTTATGCCATGGGAAAAAATAAAATAAAAAATTTATTAAAAAAAAAATGTTTAAATAAATTTTTTTTTGAATGTATTTGCAAATTTTTATCCCACAATTCTGTATTTTTTTTTTACATTTTTTGAGTCTTGTCTATGCAAGCTCAGTCCTATGGAAGCATGTTTACGCCATGTAAAAAATTAAAACAATAAAAATAAACAAATAGGCCTATTTAAAATAATTAAAAAGTAAAAAAAAAATGTAATTGCGAAGTTTTATCTCACAATTCTGTCACAATTTTGACATAAGTCGTCGCAATTTTCTTTTTCCTTATTTGTAATTCTATGGCAGAAACAATAAGACAGAATTGTGAGATGTAAACTCATAATTATGAGAAATAAGTTAGAGTTTATATTTCACAATTTTTATTGTTTTTTGACGGAATTGCGAGAACAAAAACGTCGCAATTACATTTTTTAATATTTTTATTCTTGCTACACAGAAAGGCTATTTTCCATTAAAAGGATAAAAAAAAAAATTTCCCTCTGCAGCTTATAAAAGTCATACAGGTTTTAATGACATGAGAATGAGTAAATAAACAGAACTTACATAAATATCTGTTTAAATGAACGCCAAAACTTTTAAACAGACAGTACACCAAAAACTCAATTGCTTATTTTCCCTTGAAACAATAAAAAATTAATATTTTTATCTCCTAAAGACATTATAGCTTCTAAAAAGTTAGTCAATGAATATGCGACCTTTCGTAACCGATTCAAGTCATAACGGTTTTGAACGGCATGATTGTAAGTAAACAAGCTAGCAAGTTTCATTTTTGCGTGGACTGTTCCTTTAAGACTAACTATGATGCAACCAAATGACAGAGAATTATGGTTTGTTATATCAAAAGTCCAGAAAGAACACTTTTCCCCAGCGCTAATGGCAGAGGGCAGGAACAGTGCTGTTTAGAGAGTCCTGAAAGGTCGGTCAGATTTCATAATCCGTACTTCTCTTTAAAGGACTCTGTTTTTGGAGTCGTTTATCAAAGTCAGTAGGGTTGAGGCACACATATACACATACAAACACACAAGTTTGATACTCACCCTGCTGGGCGCACCCTCTGGGAGCCGACGAGAGAGAGAGACAGAAAGAGAAGGAGGGGTTGGGGATTGACGTCAGTCTAGATAATAATAACAACAATTCCATAGCAAGCCAAGGTCATGCTGAAAAATCCAGTCAGGGTGCAATAAAAATACATCCATTGTATTGAGCTCCCTGAGCAAGTCGCCCCTCTGGCCTTCAGTCTATCAGACTTTCAAGGCTTCTCAGAAGTCTATCCAATCTACCGGACCGACTCAACACACCCTCATCCTCGTAATGTTTCACTTTTTGTTTTTTAGGCCAACTTTTGCACCATCACTATCTTATCATGCTCCCTTTAATGCAGGACAAATCATATTTATGAACTTTCTTAAGAAAATTTACCAGTTGCATGCATTTTGTGCCTTGTTGAAGTCTTTATTAAATGAATAGTTCATTCAAAAATTACAATTTGTTCACTTGCTCACCAATGGATCCTCTGCAGTGAATGGGTGCCGTCAGAATGAGAGTCAAAACAGCTGATAAACACATCCCAATAACCCACAAGTAATCCACTCCACTCCATCAGTTAATCAGTTAATGTCTTGTTAAGTGAAAAGTTGCATGTTTGCAATCCAGGGTAGATTATTGTGTTTTTATCAGCTCATTCTGACGGCACCCATTCACTGCAGAGGATCCACTGGTGAGAAAGTGAGGTAATGGTAAATTTCTCTAAATCTGATAAAGAAACAAACACATCTACATCTTGCATTGCCTGAAGGTGAGTAAACTGTCAGCAAATTTACATTTTTCGGTGACCTATTCCTTTAAAGAGTAAAGATATATTACATTTGTTGTTCCTATTATTATTTAATTATACAATTAAGTCGTTTAATAACCCCATGCATTTGTGACATTAAAAATGCACAGAGTAAGACAGGTCAGATAGACACTCACCTCGCAGGTGCTCGGGGTCTAGATGGTTGCGTTCGTCCTTGTTCGCCAGGTGGGCAGAGACTCCCAGAGCCCCAGTGAGGGCCAGCAGCCCTGACGTGCTGCCCAGAGACAGACCTGAAGGGTGAGGAGTGAGAGGAATACCTGGAGTGTGGTGAGACAGGTGCTGGAGCTGCTGCTGCTGAGAGACAGACAGACAAAGATACAGAGATAAAGACAACAGGCAGGCAGACAGGCACAGAAATACATGGAGATGGATGGATGGATGGACGGAGGGATGGACGGATGGATGGATGGATGGAGGGATGGATTGATGGATGTGTGGATGGATGGAGGGATGATGGATGGATGGATGGATAGAGGGATGGATGGAGGGATGGATGGATGGATAGATGGATGTGTGGATGGATGGAGGGATGATGGATGGATGGATGGAGGGATGGATGGATGGATGTGTGAATGGATGGATGGATGTGTGGATGGATGGATGGATGGGTGGATGGATGGAAAGATGGGTGGAGGGGTGGATGGATGGAGAGATGGGTGGAGAGATGGATGGATGGATGGAGAAATGGATGGATGGATCGATGGATGGATGGATGGAGAAATGGATGGATGGAGGGATGGACAGACAGATATGTCCTTACCCAATTTTCTGTTTCTGTAACTATACAGAAAGTAACTAATTAACTAAAAGTAACTTCATAGAAACACAGCAGTCCATAAGGTCTCTGGTCAGCCTACAGTAGCATTAGTGTCAGTGTCTGTCAGGCTCTGTTTGCTGCTGTCCTGTGTGGGCTGTATCACTGTATCACTGGGGTTTAAGTGCAGTAATATGATCAGAGCTCAGAGAGACAGTGGACTGAAGAAAGATTGCGTCGCTCTATAACAGCCAGCAACAAAACAAGCTGTAATTTAGCACAGAGAGGATAGACCTCTCTTTATCAGCTTTCTGATCTCTCTTTCCTTTTTTCTTCCCTCCTCCATGTCATATATTTCTTTTTCTTTCTTTCTTTCTTTTTCTCCTTCTTGCTTTCTTTTTCTTTCTTTCTTTCTTTCTTTCTTTCTTTCTTTCTATCTATCTATCTATCTATCTATCTATCTATCTATCTATCTATCTACCTATCTTTCTATATATCTATCTATCTGTCTGTCTATCAAACTCCATCAAACTGTCAATCTACCTAACCATCAATCTGTTAATATGTCTGTCTACCCATCCATCTATCTGTTTATCTATCCGTTCATCCATCCACCTACCGGTATGAGAGGTCAGAGTTCACTCACCCCTATGATGGCGTTGAGCTCTGCCATGGTGACCTGTTTGGCACGCTCCACCGCCTGAACAACCTGCTGTTGATGCTGATACACACAAAGATACATGGTAAGACACAAACCCAACCACACTCAAATAAAGCATGAATTAAAGTAAACATGTCTCACAAAAATTGTATTTATCCTCCATTTCTCTCACACTCTCTCACTCCATCCCTCTGTCTGTCTCACACACACACACACACACACACACACACACATACATACATAGACGCACAGTCAGTATCGACAGACATATCACTCTGTCCTTCCCCGTCAGCAGATACTAACTCAAGCTAATGCTAAAGGTGACCTCCTAATCAATACAGTTCCGCCTGATCTTTTATTGCTCATCTGCCCAAATAAATCCCCCTCATTTAAAATGGGGATCCATTCCAGACGTTTTATTGGACCACAGTTATCAAATGAAAGGAAGCACTATTAGTATACATTGTATAAAAGGTTATATTTACAAACAGACCGTATGAAAATAATGATCGGTAAACAGATATGTTATTTACTGAAGTCTTACATAAACTACAATAAAAGTTTTTAACATTATTTAGTCAGGAAAACAGAACTGATTAATGGTTGAATCTCAAGAAGGAAAAAAAATGTCAAATGAGTCAAAAATTCAGTTTATATTTTTGCTTAAAATAAAATTAACAATATTTAAACACTTTTTATAGTATTATGTTTAATAATACTATAAGCACGTGATGGAATAATAATCACTATTATTATTCACATTTTCTCCAATTCTCATAACTGTAAAAATAAAGAAAAATAAAGGATAAAAATAAAATATATTTAAATCATTTATATTATATGATAAAATAATGCATCATATAAATATACTGTATATAAATCAATGTAAATTCTATATATTAAATGTATAATGTGCTTGCACAATTTCTTGAGAAATTATGTTAATCCTTTCTCATTTTCCATTTCGGTTTTGAACTCTAAAGGTGAGTTGCATTAATTTATAGTGTGCGTTCATGCAGCCCACTGTAGACTCCAGAGGACTGCAGCTCCAAAGCTTTGAAGATAACAATGGATCTGTGGCTCCTCGACAAGGGATCTGGAGCTTTGAATTAGTTGGGACACAAAACAAGCCATTCTAGTCTTAGCCATCCATACTAACGCAACAGCTAGAAAAGCAACAGCCGAATCTCAAGAGCTTGTTTCGAATAAAGTTCTCCTTCTAACCTTCATGCGAAATGATAGAAACTAGCAACTCAGTGAGACTGATGAAGGGATAGTTCACCCAAAAAAAAAAATCTCTACTTGTTCCAAACCTGTAAGAATCTCTGAAGAATCTTTCTGTTGAACACAAAAGATTTTCTGAAAATGTTGAAGAAATTTTGAAGACAACTGCCTTTGACTTCCATAGTATTTTTTTCCATACTATGGAAGTCAGTGGCTACTAGGGCTGCACGATATATAGCATGCGATTGTCATGCGCATCTCGTCAGTAAAGCCGGTTACGTGATTAGTAATAAATCTCCATCATGTGCTTTCAGATGGAGCAGCGTTTAATACACAGAGCCGTAGTTCACTGACAAGCTACGCAATTAGCGCTCTTATTCGCAGATGAATTGCCTCCGATAATGAACGTGATTTTGCGATGTTTGGAGAATCAGATGTTTGGACTCATTTGAAAGCTAAAGTGAGTCATTGTTTGACTTCTGGTTCAACCAATGTTGTGAGTTTGGAGCCTGCTTGCAACACTAGTAGCAGAGCTGCTAATAAAGCAAACAGCGATGCTGGACTCAAGCTGAATGTGCAACCCGAGCTCATCAAGTCATCGCACCGCACTTTCGGTAACTGAACGCGGCAGGAGTTTGCAGCTTCGTTAAAAAACGCAGGATATCAGCAGTACTTGTTTAGTCAGAGATGTGAGACGGGGTCGTTAAAATCTAGAAGCTGTCTGGCGTACTGAGGGTGAATCAGTCTGACGGGGAGGGGGATGAAAAAGTGTGTGTGCGCCTAGTGGGAGAAGACCCCAGAACACTGATGAGTTGTCAATCACTGTCAGCATACCTCCTGAGAGAGGAAAGGGATGATTTGAGCACAGATAGCACTGAGTCGCTTCACGATCTCCGCCTGCAAGAGAACACACATGTACACGTGCTCGATTAGAAGAGAAAACAGTGACAGTGATAAACCTGTACAATGGCACTGGGCTCTCAATTCCCAAGCACACAAATGGCTTCAGTTTAGATTATGTTCATGACAATGATGTCTTAGCAACAAAAGATGCACAAAACAAAGAAAGGGAGTGACAGATAATAATGAAATGAAGGCCATTAGCACAGCTGGGATGGAGGTTGTAGGTTAATTGTAATATTGTGCACATGAATGATAAAAAAAGCTATTCCTAACACTAGTAACCAACCAGAACACCCTAGAAATTAGTTTAAAATCCACTCCTAAAACCCTAGTATCCACCAACAACACTCTAGCATTCACCTAGCAACCATACAGAAATGCCCTAGCAACCACTCAGAACACTCTAGAAATCCTCTAGCAACCACCAAGAACTACGTTTGTAGCAACACCCTATCCTATCAATTGCAAAGAAACATGCTACTATCTAACAGATAGCAATGTTAAAAATCACTCATGACATCCTAGCAACCACTCAGAACCATAGCAATGAGCAACGATACAGAAACGCCCTAGCAACCACAACACCCTAGCAATCCCCTAGCAACAATCAAGAACACTCTAGCAACCATTTAGCAACCACCTAGAACTATGTAGCAACAACCTACTTCAAAGCAACACTCTACTATCTAACAGAACAACCTAGCAATGCAAAACACATTGATAATATCATAGCAACCACCAAGAACACCATAGCGATGAGCTTAAACACCCGTAAAACCATAGCAACCACCAAGAACACTCTAGTGATCATCTAGCAACCATATAGAAATGCCTTAGCAACCACCCAGAACACCTTAGTAATCCCCTAACAACAACCAAGAACACTCTAGAAACCACCAAGAACTATGTACGCAGCAACACCCTATCAATTGCCAAGCAACACGCTACTATCTAACAGAACAACCTAGCAATGTTTTGAAAAACACTCATGACATCCTAGCAACTGCTCAGAACAATAGCAATCCTTTAGCAACCAAAGAACACTCTAGCAATCACCTAGCAACCATACAGAAACACCCTAGCAACCACCCAGAATTCCCTAGCAACCACCAAGAACACTCTAGCAACCACCAAGAACTATGTACGTAGCGACACCCTATCAACTGTAAAGGAAGATGCTACTATCAAACAAAACACCTTAGCAATGTGTTAAAACCACTCATGACATCCTAGCAACCACCCAGAACACCACAGCTATCCCCTAGCAACCACCAAGACTGTGTAGCAACATCATATCAACTGCATAGCTACCAAACAGAAAAACCTAGCAATGCATTAAAAAACACTAATGACATCCTAGCAACCACCCAAAACACTCTAGCAACCATCATAATGTGATGGTGTGATCATAATGTGATCATAAAACCCTAGCAACCACAAAAAACACCCTAGAATTGAGCTAAAAAACACTCATAAGACCCTAGTATCAACCAAGAACACTCTAGCAATCACCTATCAAACAGAAACGCCATAGCAACCACCCAGAACACTTTAGCAAACACCAATAACTATGTATGTAGCAACACCCTACCAAATGCAAAGTAACAAGCTACTATCAAACAGAACAGCATAGCAATGCTTTAAAAAAACACTAATGACATCCTAGCAACCACCCAAAATACCCTACAAACCACCAAGAACTACGTAGCAACATCCCGTCAACTCCATAGCAACATGCTACTACCAAGCAGAACACCCTAGCAATGCAAAAAACACTCATAAGGTCATAGCAACCATGCAAACAGTGTAGCAATAAGCTAAAATACTTATAAACCCTAGCAACAACCAAGAACACTCTAGCAACACCCTATCAGCTGCATAGCAACGTGCTATTAACCACACAGAACACCCTACCAATACACTAAAAACCACTCATAACATAGCAACCACCCAGAAAACCCTTACCCAACAGTGATGCCCTAGCAACACCCTAGAAACCACTCAGAACACCCTAGCAATACTTGAAAAACCATTCACAACACCCAGAAAATGCTAGCAAATATATGAAAGAGCTCATAACAAGCTATCAACAACCCGAAAACCCTAACAAACCCCCTAGCAACCACATAAAATAGAAATTCACTTAAAGCACCTCATAATATTCTAGCAACCACACAGAACACTCTACCAACGCCCTGCAACCACACACTGTAAAAATGCCCAGCAACACCCTAGCAATCACCCAGGACACCCTAACAACCACTTAGAACACCTTAGCAACCACACAAAATCGAGGCAGTGAGTTTTACATGGGCAAGTGACACTTGTATGTTCTTCAGAAAATATATGTCTGGTTTTCGTGTCTTGAGTTCTATTCATTCAGCCATTTCCCTAGGCTCTGTGTGTGTGTGTGTGTGTGTGTGTGTGTGTGTGTGTGTGAGAGAGAGAGAGAGAGAGAGAGAGAGAGAGAGCTCTTCAGGGCTGAATAGCTTGAATAGTCTCAATCTCCTTGCAACAGAGCACACAAACACACACACGTTTAATTATAGTCTCACTAAGAAAAACAACAGACAGGCAGACAAGTGTTTCACACACGCTGCAACACATGAACAGTTAATTACTTTCACTTGTGCACACACACACACACACACACACACACACACACACTTTCCTTTCAAGCCGTTCCTCGCGGTGCCCAGTCACCATCCACCTTCATACTCTAGCCATTATACTCTTTTTTTTTCTGTTTTTTCCTTCTTTTCTTCCTGTCCTGTGATAAGGCTCTGTGATTCTCTCTAACACACACACACACGCACGCACACACACACACACACACACACACACACACTCTCTCTAATGGAGGAGTATTTGCGGTGATGGAGGCACAGAAACACAGCAGACCTCTAAGTGCACTCTAATACCTACATGAGGAGCAAAGCAAACCTGTGTTTTAGAGCTCTGTGTTTGAAGCCAGGCTATTTTAATCTGCACACCACCATACAATATATTAAATATAATTCATAACGATGTAAAAAAGAGCGTACCTGACTTAATGTTTTATATATTTACAAATTCATGCAAATAAGTCTATCTATCTATCTATCTATCTATCTATCTAACATCTTTCCATCCATCCATCCATCTATTCTCTATCTATCTATCTATCTATCTATCTATCTATCTATCATCTTTCCATCCATCCATCTATCGTCTCTCCATCTATCTATCTATCTATCTATCTATCTATCTATCTATCTATCTATCTATCGTCTTTCCATCCATCCATCTATCTATTGTCTCTCCATCCATCCATCCATCCATCTAGAACCGTGTATAGGAAATTAACTTATGAATATCAGGTTATGATATTTCGTAGAGAAGTATTAGCTTGAAATATTATTATTACCTGGCAGAATACTTGTTACTCCTGCCATATGAGACTGCAGACGAGTGAACGGAAGCGTGTTCGGATGTTTGCATTTTTGTTGGGACACAGTGTAGCAGTGATGCTGAACATCTGCAGATTGTGTGTGTGAGTGTGCGCGCGAGTGAAACAGCTCATTTGTGTATAATGAGGCTGAGTGAGCGAGTGATGTAACCGGTTTGGAATGAAACAGAGTGTGTTTGAGAAGGAGCGAGAGAGCGCAGGAGGGAAATGAAGAAACAGAGGAGGAAAACAAGATGTGTGTGCATGTTTGTGAGGAAGTCCCAGGGTGCCAACCTTTTAGCATAATGGCTTTGTCACTCGATCAAAAGGACCTGAGTGGGTGCAGATGCCCCGCTGTTTGTGTGCGCACATATTTACCCAGAATTCACGTGAGTGCATGAACACATCTACACATTTGCATAGACTTGCTTTGTGTGTTCAACAGTTATTTAACTTTCTACCATCCAAATGAAATGAATCATATTTTCACTATATCTACATGACATGTTTGCATGTCAGAAAGGCGGCAGCATTTGCAGTTCTGGGTCGCCTGCGCTAATTAAATGGGCGAGTATAATATTTGTTCATGAATAAACTGGACTGATGTTCAAATTTGAATATTAAAAAAACTAAATATTAACATTTAAATAAAACAAACATACAAACCTACATTTTTCTATGTATATTCAAAATATAATAATTTAAATAACATTATATATAGATAGAGAGATAGTAAATATATATATATAGTAAAACAAAAAAGCACAATAAAGAATGTCTGTATCTACATAGAGTAATTAGAATCATTTATATAAATGTTAAAAATTAAAGTTATTTTATATTAATAGATATATATTTTAATTAAAATATATTTATATTAAACTGATGAATGTGTGTAAAAACTGTTTTTGGGTGAATGAAGTTGTTAGATGCCCCATAAATGTCTTTTTTGTTTTGTTTGGAGAGTGTGTGAGTTTGTGTGTTTATATTTGTTTGTGTACTCATGTGCAGGAATGTGTCCGCATCTCCCTCTGTAAGTGCTTCCCCCTCCGCACATTTAATTACCCATGAGCCTTTGCACGTGTGTAGGGTTTTGTGCATATATGTGTGCTCGTGTCCTCCTTTGTGAGCGTGTCTGATTTTCAGTGCTTTACTGCTCTCCTTTCCTCCCTCGTTCTGTTTCTTTTCTTCCTTTTTCCGAATAGAAGGGCCATCAATCAGAGAGAAAGAGAGGGAGAGAGAGGAGAGGAGGGAGGAGAGGGGGATACTGGCAGAGCGCCAGGGGAAGAGAGGCTGGCACGCTGCCCAGAGAAAGAGAGAGAAAGAGAGAGAAAAGGAGAAAGCGAGCACTAGAGCGAGCCAAAACGAGAGAAGGAGGGAATTTAAGAGAGAACAAGCACAGATAGAGAGAGACGGGGCGAAAGAGACACAGCGACTGAGAGAGAGAGAGAGAGAGAGCAGTGTGACAGATGAGGAGAAGAGAAAATGAGGGCTTTATTGAATACCTCTGTGCCTGTGACCACAATCAGTGATTAGAGCGTCATTGCTTAATATTTGCCTTTAAATGTTTGAAGAGAGAGAGAGAGAGAGAGAAAGAGACAGAGGAAAAGAGAGGCAGGCTCCATTAGACATAAAGAGGGCAGGCTGATAAGACCAAACCTGCATTCCGGGGCATCACTTTAAAGGCATGCGTGTGTGTGTGTGTGTGGCTTTATATTTCCACTTTTTTATGGTTCTGCTGTTTTTTTTTTCTTTTTCTGTCCACTATCCCACCTTTCTCTCTCTCCCACACACACACAAACACACATCTCACGACATTGGATGTAATCATAATGCCAGAGCCATTAGAGGGGCTGTTTCACAGTATTGCTGAAAACCACATACACACACACATGGACCGATGGACCGATGGACGGACGGATGGATTTTTGTAAGGAAGGATGGATGGATAGATGGATAGACAGAGAGATAGATAGATAGATAGATAGATAGATAGATAGATTTTTGTACGATAGATGGAAGGATGACCGAATAGATAGATAGATAGATAGATAGATAGATAGATAGATCATTTTTGTACGATAGATGGAAGGCAGACAGACAGACAGACAAGAAAAATAATTTTATATTTAAAAAGATGATCAAAATATAATTAATAATCATAATATCACAATAATTCAGCATTACTGTTATCTCATATCTCAAGCATGTATTCAGAGATTCATTGAATACATCTATTCAGATGCAGTGAACTATGATTGAGATGCCAATCATGTGCAAACATCATCAGAGCACTGCTGAAAATTGTGGCAATTTCACACAGCACAGTATTCAGCGGCTAACACACACATACACACACACACACACACACACACACACACACACACACAGACCCATCTAGATCTCTGTCTAGCCACCCCTCATAGCTTGTCTTAATCCAGTGCTTTAATTGAACAGGGACAGGAGTGAGACCTAGAGAGACAGACAAGAAAAACCTAAAAGCACTACGATCAAAGCAGGATTACAGGAGGGGTGGAGAAAGAGAGATGTGTGAATCCTATTAGGAGACAAATCAGTTTGTTGAATATGAAAGCATTAGGACTGAAGCCCCGCCCACTGACACACACCCACACGCACTGCCACTAAACGGCACATAAAAACAGAAATTGAGGGTGCTTGCTTCACATGTCCATAAAACAGTCTTGCTCTGTCTAAGTGGAAGGTTCTTAACCAAACTTTTTGACAATTTTTAAAGCTTTCTATCTTCTAGTGTCTTTTTTATCTTTCTGTCTTCCTCCATCACTCTCCATTCATGTGTTCCAGCTCACACAGAGAGTGTGTATGATTACCCCCTTCTTCACACGCCGCTGATGCTGGGAAAGACTGATTTAGAGGTAAATCAGTCAGAGGAAAGGAAAGACAGACAAACAAACACACACAAGTGCTGCATATTCTTACAGGAGGTACTAAGCTGTTCACAGACCGCCCAGAGTTAGTTCATGGATCGCATGATGCATATTGTCTACAAAAATGGGTAAAATCACCCATTACAATCTGACTGTCTGGATTTATATAACATAATATAAAAATACATTTTTACATTCACTATTTTTACAATTGTTACTATATAATTATTATTTCTGAATGTAAATAAAGTCAAGCATCATGGAGTATTCTGATCCTCCCTAAAACCCCATTATAACCATTTCATTGCCCAGCACACATGGGGGAATTCACTGAGAATCAATTGTGCCTACTGATGGCGTTGTTTATTTGCACTTGCATGTGTATGTGGTTTCAGTACCTAATTCTCAAAAGGAATTATGCAAATCAGGTATCGCATTGAACACAATGTGCATGGTCTAGTTTTGGAGTTGGAGTGCTTGGTTGTGGAGGATGATCTATTCAATTATTCCTGGGGAAATTATTTTTAAAGTGTGTCATTATTAATACAAAAATATGTATATAATAAATACAAGACAAATTTAATAATATTTAATTTATATAACAAAAAATGCATGAATTCAGATGTATATAAACTAGATTCAAACTACATCCATATATATTACAAGTGTGAATGGTCAGATCACATGACATCAGACATTTATAAACCAGATTCAAACATATGTTAGGAGTGTCAATGGTCAGAAAGCAAGAAATCAGATGTTTATAAAACAGATCCAAACCATATCCATATGTGTTACAAGAGTAAATGGTCAGACCACATGAAACCAGACATTTATAAACCAGATCCATGTGTTACAAGTGTGAACGGTCAGAATACATGAAATCAGATGTGTACAAACCCAAATCCAATCCACATCCATATGTGTTACAAGTGTGAACACACAGACCACATGAAATCAGACTTGTACAAAGCTCAGTCCAAACCGCATCTATGTGTGTTACACGTGTGAACAGTCAGATCATATGAAATTAGACTGGATCCAAACCACATCCATATCTGTTACAAGTGTGAACAGTCAGAGCAAATGAAAGATGACATGAAATTAGACATTTAAAACCAGATCCAAATCACATCCACATGTTACAAATGTGAACAGTCAGATCAAATGAAACTGTACATTAATCGACCGGATCCAAACCACATCTTTTGTCTCACAAATGTAAACGGAAGTAGTTTTTTAATCATGGCATGACACATATATTATTAACAGCCACTCCCAATAATCTGATTTGTGTGCAATGTGAACAGAAAAGAAGATGAAAAGAAGATTTCAAGTGTTAAAATACCACAAGCAAAACTGTTCAGTGAATTCGCCCAAGAGGTTTGTCTTACCTGTTTGTGCATCTCAATGTTGAGCCCGTAGGACATCTCGTAGTACTGTGGGAACACAAACGTGAGAGCATCAATCAGCACCGTGATGAATTGAACAGCAGTGAATCATCATCAATCAAATTAAAACCTCAGCGGCCTGATAGACACTAACGACTCGTTGCAACTTCAGCAAGACCGAGAGAGTTTGAACGCGTCAGCGTGTGTTTCTACGTGTCTGTTTCAGCAGGCAGATGAGCAGCGATGCCAATGATGAAGATGGAACCTGACACAACTGCTCGCTTATTCTGTCTTTCTCCGTCTGTCTGTAACGCTCACACACTCGGTAACTGCTCTGTGTGTAGCTCGATTTTCAAAAATCCTTTTTCCTCTTCTCTCCTCTTATCTCTGTCTTTCCCGATCAGCTCCCTCGTTACCGACCTTCCTTTTTAATCCTCCTCTCCCCTGCCCTTCTCTTCTATTATTCCGTAAACTCCATTTCCCATCCGTGATGTGTGCCTGACCTCCTCTCTTCTATCAGACCTTCTCTGCGGTTTAATCTCAGGATTAAAGTCTCATCATATCTAATGACAGCAACTGGAAACCCAAAGGTGTCGATATGAGGTTAACGAACAGTAAAATATTTCAAAGTTTGGACACACCTACTCATTCTTTATTAGTGCTTGCGAAGCAAAGTATCTATATTAATACTACTGGTTCTTCTTTAGCTCTATTAGTTCCGCACCATTTGGGTTTCTGTAGTTCCTCCCATTTTCAGCTCTGTGCTTATTGTCTTCTGTCTTCCGGATTCTATTTCCATAGCATGATGGTATGATCTTACGGATTTATAAATGAACCGTTTGTATTAAAAATGTCCTGGTCTACTTACATTTGTTATGACATCCGCTTTGAAGATTACAATGCTCATGATAAATTTTGTTAACTCTACAATAAGTAAATCCACTTCACCAGCTATTACTCTTCAATAATAGCGATGCTATAGAAATATACAGAGCCACTGCAAAAACGGAAGTTCAAAAACAAAATTTTAAAGATGGCTGTGCGATTGTTTCTCTGTCTATAAAGCTCTATAGGTTTTAGTCTTAAATCGCAGAACTTTCTTGTTAGTCTAAAAATAGCTTATTTTTAGATAAGTCTGCCAAAATGACAGCTTGTGGAATGTGCCACTTTATGATGTAATAGTGTGACTAAACACCGCCTCCGCAGAAGATGATCAACACCTGCTTCTACATCACTGCCTGTTTAGCCCCGCCCACAGATTTGTGCATGTAGTGTAAATATCGAGAGAGGCAAACGCGGGTCTATGCAGAAAACAAACGACAGACTTTATTTGATGAATTTTATTTTGAATCTGTATTACAGATCATCTGATATGTACTGAGTATTTATGCGTTTTTAACCTAAATCACAGCAGCATGCATCTATGAAGGATGTTTGCACAACTATTAGCCAATCATAGCAGTGGGTGTTTACTTCCGAGTCTACAATCCTTCACGTCTATTCAAACAGAGCGTTCTGATGAGGGGGGTCAAAACAGGACAGAAAATAGCCTACTACTTCTTAATTATTATGTATTTTGATGTAAAAATCTTGACAACATTATAAGTGGACAGAGAACAGTACAAAATAATAAAAAAGAAATTCATGATCCATTTAAAAATAAAAATGATTTTTGTTTTGTCAAGAAATTCATGCATAGGCACATTTTGTCTACAAAATTCATTTTAAGCCTTGTATAAAAACCTTCAGACCAAAAGGATTTTAAGATCATGAGAACCACAAATCCAGTCAAGCGTGTCCAAACTTTTGACTGGCAGTTTAAATGTGAGTCTATAAAATGAAGCATTTTAGACACGTGTTGAGCTGTATTCAAATTTATTGCATTTCCAGTATTGATCGCTCCGGTGGGTGATGAATTTTAGATAAAGCGTGACATAACAGCAGAACTATTTCCCCATCTATCTGGTCTGCTGGCACACACACACACAAATATAAATCACGTTTGCTGGTTCTGCATGCTGATAGTTCAGCAGGGCCGCTGGAAGCGGTTCGGTTTTAAAAAGCTCTGCGGCGGCCCAGAAGGCTATTCAGCAGCACTCATATTACCTCAGTAACGGCCAAAAAAGGTCTCTGCATCATTTCAGACCAACATTAGTTCTCAGCATGTTTTGATGTAGAATCAATCCAGGGAGAAAAACGCCGAACGAAAATTCAAATTCACACAAAAATAGGCCGATATATCAGCCAATTAATCGACCTGGCCGACATATCGGTACCAAGAACTGAATGGAAATGCTTCCATTAGCCAGCCTTAACACAAAACCAAACACACAGGTTTGGGAAAACAGTGTCCTAGATGTTTGGTATCCACCCTAGAAACCATACAGAAACACCCTGGCAACATCCAGAACACTCTAGAATCAAGCCACTGAGTTTTGCAAACGTGACTCAAATTGAGCTGTACTTAATGTGGCAACAGGAGAGTTTGTATCAGTTTAACTGACAAGTAATCTATTACCTCAACCTACACACAGTCCTGTAAATGAGATGTTTAATTAAGCTGAAAAAGTTTCAACAGTCAGCATGTTGTGTCTACAGTCTCCCTGAAGAAACTGTTGAATGACAGAGTGCCAGACAGGCAGTCTAAGGACGGGATACCTGCAGCTCATTTTATCTTCAAAGAACTTTAGTCCTTTAGTTTTAGCTTCATTATCTTTTGGCTTTCTCGGCTACAATTTATAGACATAAAATTACAGGACTCAACAATAAGGACAGTTACAGGACCATCCTTGTCCCAGGACCAGTGTGAGAGAATTTTGGACAAGTTGATGGACCTCTCACATGACCCAACAGGTCATTTGTTGTGCTCACTGGGACACAGGCTGGGTCAGGTCCCTCTCTTCCAGTACTTTCCTGTCGGTTCTCCACTATCCAATTCAGTAAAGGCAAAATGCTCACAACAAATTTAAAAAAAAAAAAAAGTGAAAAGGAAAAAATAATCTAGCTATATAAAATAAATTGTCAAAACTGGAAATGAGTTAAATGCGATAAATACACTGTATGCCACAATTTTTTTAAAAAACAAAATAGCTGAACTATAATAAATTATATAGCTCAGTTCATTTTATTTTATTCATTTATTGAAGAATTTTAACGTAAGTCTGTAAGAAGCAAATGTATTTACCTCTTTATTTAGATAGCAAGTTTTTTTTTAAAGTTATAACTTAAAAATTAAAATAAAACTAAATTAAAGTTTATAATTTGCAATAACAGTTGGAAATTATAACACATTTAATTTGATTCATTTAAAAGTTAATTATTTTCACTTTAATTTAATTAAAGAAACTTTTTAATGAATCACAAATACATTTGCTCGTGGGACAAATATAATTATGCTACTAAAAATGAGTGTATCTTCTTTTGTGGTGGGTCCACTAAAAAATATTAATAAGGTCCGAACAAATTTGAATTAGTAGCAAAAAATCATAAATTAACCTCTAAATTAATTCAACTAAAGACAACTTTTTTGATGAGTTTAATGAATAGCTAACAAATACATCTGCTTCTGATACAAATATAGTTATGCTGCTAAAAAATATCTTTTTTTGTGGTGGGGCCACTGAAAATATATAGGGTAAAAAATAAAACTTTTTAGATTAAAGTTGCTAAATTAATCTAATTTAATTAGATTTTTTTTGTGGCGGGCCAGTAAAGAATTGGCAGGCCAAGAACAAATTTCAATTATTAGCCAAGAAAAAATGTGTGTTGTAGTTTACATAGCTTGTGTATTTAAGCTTTAAGCTTAAGTTTCACTTTGACGTGTTTATATATATATATATATATATATATATATATATATATATATATATATATATATATTTTTTTTTTTTTTTTTTTTGTGTGTGTTATTTTGGATATTGGTGGGATTGTTACGAGCTTTTGGCTCGTAATGCGTTCCCTCGCCGTGGCTCATTGTTATATAAGCTCTCCCATGTTATGTGCATTCTAATTCTACACCGTGAGTGTGTGTGTAATCCCCTGAGTGTGTCCGTGTGTGTGTGTTGTCTGGAGCAGATTGCGCGCGGCATGTGGCGGATGTAGCGGGGCTCAATGCGGCGGAGGTTCAACAAAGCCTCTCCTCCTGCCGCAGCCACGATGTGTGTGTGTGTGTGTGTGTGTGTGTGTGTGCGTGCGTGTGTGTGTGTATTAGTCCTCACCGGTCTAACAAGGGGCAAAATGCACTGGGTGTCCCCTGGTTCAACCCGGCAGCTGTTTGCCATCCGTCGCTTGTACATATATCCTGCTGTGTCGCTGGACACTCGGCTCTTGCTGAAATCTCTGTAGACTGTGTGTGTGTGTGTGTGTGTGTGTGTGTATCCACTCCACTGTACTGGATACAGCTGTGATCTTCTAAGCTCAGACACATTGATTGGCTCGTCCTGATCTAGTATTACTAGACAGGCAACACTGATGAGATATAATTTCCATTGGGCTGTCCTCTCCGGCTCATCGCATCTGCCACGACCCCATTTACACCAAACAGCCCAATTTGAATTGACCGATATAAAAATAGCAGTCCTCTGTACTGTCAAATGAGCTCCAAAAAAGGAAATGCTAAATAGATTTGCATTTTCAGTAACAAATACCAAAGTTTGCAAGGGTGAAAAAGTGCTTTAGGCTTTTAGCGTGCAGTTACGATAGCGGTCAGATTTTACAGATGTTGGAACTTACGTAATTACGAGATTACGACTTGTCTAATGTGTTCACGTCCTTGTAGGACTCGCAATTACAACTTATAAATGGAATTCTTTGAGAACTCCGACTTGTACACATAGGCTATATTTAGATGCATTTGACCGCTCCAGACACATCCGCCATCTTGGAACGGTCAATGTGTCGTCACTCACAGGTAAAATCAACGAGTTTGCCAAGATGCCACAAGACTGCAGCCTCTTGTTGTAAAAAAAACTCTTGAGATTTAAATTCCTGAAGAAATAGGAAACATTTTCACAGGCGAGAACGTGTTTGTGTTTTTATATGAAGGCCTATTAACTCAATATGACAGGTTTTTACACTTTTGTTACTTTCCAATGTTGTGTTGGCTAATGCCTTCGTCTTCTTGTATTGTGTTAGTTTAGCAAAATCAAGTGCTTGTCTACTACAAATATACATATTCATGGTTGCAGTTTCAATCATAGATGTCTCTGCCATCTTGGAACGGTCAATGACACTCACAATAAAATAAATGCATTTTCCAAGATGCCACGACATTGTGCATTTTAAATAACTATCACAGGTAAGAATGTGTTGGTTTGTGTTTTTAATATGTATTAACTCAGTATTACAGGTTTTTAAAATATAGTAACATTTTAATATCTTGTTAGCTAATGCTTTCGTCTTCTTGTTTTGTGTTAGTTTAGCTGCTATTCTATTGTAGTCTATTGTAGATGTGGATATTCATACATGCGTATAACTACGGTTGCAGACACACAGGCAACTTGCTCTTGAGTGTTCACTTTGACCATTCCAATATGGACAGCTTACGTATAGCAGTCCATAGAAACACTAGTTAATAGGACCTATAATACCTATAAATATCTATGGTTCCAAGGTATAACCAAAGCCACTAGAAGGCAAGCCTGCAACCTTTAGCCAAAAAAGCGCAATGGTTAATGCTAACGCTGCGTGTTTGATGGTACACAGGGAACGAGATCAAAGGTGATTGTATGATGAGCCCCATGTGATCCAAGTTACCTGTTACGCTTTTTCCAATGGTAAGTACAACAGACCCTCGTATCTCCCAATAAAAAGACATTCCATGTATTCCATGGAAGAAAGTCAGTCATACAGGTTTGGAACGACATGAGTGTGAGTAAATGATGACAGAATCATGATAAGTTGTGTATTAAGACATTCATAGTCTTCATCATTTCAATCAGTTACAAGCCAAAGAAAGAGCCGTATCATAAATTATTTCATTATACTTCCTTTTTTCCCCAGACAATAAAGTGACATTATATAAAAGCCATGAACGTCGTTAGTGACAGTGCTGTTGGCGGCTGTTCTTGAATCCGAGACTGAATTACGAGTTACCTGGCAAGTTTCCTGACAGGCGGGAGAAAATTGCGAGTGCGTTATCAGCCACACAAAACCAGAGCCGTGATTCATAGACTGCCAATTCATATCAGTGCAATTATAGATGAAGCAAATTGCAGAATGCCATTTTATCAAATTGAATTTCAAACTGAATAAAACCTTGAATAATTAGTTAATAAGTATGAGGAGTATGAGAAATTTCTGTAAAGGAACACTACTGAAACTGTAATGCAAACAAAAATGACAGCAACACTATAATATCATCTCCCATTTGCTCTCATATCTGGTATTCCCAGAGTTTAGAAAAAAACCTCAACTAGCGCTGTCACAATACCAGATTTTCACTACATGATTACTGTGGCCAAAGTACTTTTTTTCATTTTAGGATGGGTGGCAACTAGTTAGCCACTAGTTAGAACTAGCTAGTTCACAGACCGTGTTTTTGCATTTAAAAACGTGAGATTCGGGACAGTGGAATGGAAAAAACCCACAGGTTTTAAACTGTGCTTTAAAAGTTGAACTTATTTTAACTGGAGGGGCGTGTATTTGATTTCCATCTAGTGTGTCTGCATAGAAAAACAGTGAAAAAGCAGTGCATTGGAATGTAAAAACACAATAGTGCCACCTACTGTGTTGGAGTGTCAACGCTGGATTATTTACAATGTTATATTAAGTGTGTAGTATTAACATGATAACTATATTTAAAAAATTAAATATCACTATCATCAATACGAGTATAATGTGAAACCTGTGATCTCATCAAAATGATCTGAGCTATGTAATGTGCATTCATTTTATAGCTCTATACTCTCACAGCATGTCAACAAGTGCCTCACACGGAGTTACAAGAAACATCTGAGCTGATACTGAGTACAAAAAATGAGAACGGCAAAGGTTTCATGAGCTATAAAAGAGCAACTCTGAGCAATAAAATATTCCTCGGAGTTGTTTTGACCAACATATCATCATGGATACATTAGGTGAAGGTCTGTAAACAGAAACTCACGGCATTGAAATCAAGCTTGTGTAGCTAGACAAGAATGTTTTGGCCCTTTACGAAAGTTAAGTGAAACGTGTAAACAAAAGATGTTTTAAAAACAATGTTTTTTGTAAATTGTTTTGAAAATTATTTTTGCACTTAGCTTTCGAAATTGTGTACTGTAGCTTTAAATGAGAGTTAAAAGTGAAAGAGTAAATGAAAGATGATTTTTTGAAAACTTTTTTTGAAATTTATTTTTATTTTTTCTCTCACAATCAGCTTTGGTGCCACTGATGGAGCAGAAATTGTGTACTGTAGCTTTACCGTAGCGTAAAACTGTAAAACGTAAAACTGAAATTAAATTACAGAGTAAATTAAAGATATTTCAGAAAGTTATTTTTGTCCAAAGACCCTATTTGAGCAACCTGCCAGCGCCGTGCATGCTTCTGTTTTATGTTTCTTGAAAATAGTTTTGAAAATGATTTTTGCAATTACCTTTGGTGCCGTTACTGGAGCAGAAATTGTGTACCGTAGCTTTAAATGCGAGTTAAACCTGAAAGTAAATGAATGTGTTGCAGCACTACTGCTGTTTGCTTTATAATTTGATTTGTTTGGTTTGGAAATATCAGTAAGTTTTCCATCACAGGGCAGCAACAAGTTTCAAAATTTCTTAAAACAGGAGCAATCCATTAGTGTTTTCTCTCTTTTCTCTCTCTTATTTTCACTCACACAGCAGCACTCAAACATTTAGCTTACTAAGGAGTAATCGTTTTCAAATGTGTCTTATCCTTTCTGGTTTTCCCTTTCTCCTCCTCCTCTTCATCTCCTTCTTGTGTTTTTCTTTCTCTGCCCTCATCTTTTCGTCGTCTTACTGTCTCCCGCTGCGTCTTTATACCGTCTCTCTCACTCTGTCAGTTCTTCTGCTCTTCATCTTCTCTATCGGCCTTTATCTTCCCCTCTTCTTTCTTCTTTTTTACTGCTGCGTTTCAATCACCGCTCTCTCTCTCTCACTCACTCACTCACTCACTCTCCTCGTTCGTCTTTGCTGCTGATCTCTCCTTATGTTCTCTCTCTCTGGCGCGAGGGCAATCTGTGACAGTAATGTTCAGAGGCGAGCAGAGAGCATCAGACGGATGAGTTGGGGCGGGGGTGTTACTGCAAAAGCAGCGCATTAGCCCCCTCGTTTGTTCCATCCTTCCATCCTCAGCTGCCCCGGGGTCTGGATTACACACAGCGGTCACAGAGTGACTATGTAGATGGGCGCTCATTAAAGGCTAGATCATGATGGCACATCAGGACACACACACACACACACACATATATACAGTTGTGTTCAAAATAATAGCAGTGTGTTTAAAAAAGCGAGTAAAGCTCAAAATCCTTATAATACCTTTTACTTCAATACACACAAATGCATTGGGAACACTGCACATTCTATTCTGAATCAAAACATGAAGAAAACTTTAGAAAATTTGTTATTACTTTACAGAAAGTGAAGAAAAAGGAATATTAGGCTGTTCAAAAAAATAGCAGTGTCTGCATTTTTCTTTACAAAGTCAAACATTTACTGTATAAACAGAAAACTGCTTGAAGATTTAGCTTTCTTGTGAATGACTGAACTAACAATGTTTCTGAGAACTGCTTCAGATCTGTGTTGCATGGGGTCTGGCAGCGGTGAACAGGTATTCCAGCCCAGGACGACTGCACTACACACCACAATTCCTCTGCATTTCTTGGTTTTGCCTCAGAAACAGCATTTTTGATGTCACCCCACAAGATTTCTATTGGATTAAGGTCTGGAGATTGGGCTGGCCACTCCATAATGTTAATCTTGTTGGTCTGGAACCAAGATGCTGCTGGGTTACTGGTGTGTTTGGGGTTCGTTGTCTTGTTGAAACACCTATTTCCAGGGCATTTCCTCTTCGTCATAAGGCAACATAACCTCTTTAAGTATTCTAATGTACTCAAACTGATCCATGATCCCTGAATGCAATAAATAGGCCCAACCCGTAGTATGAGAAGCATGCCCATATCATGATGTTTGCGCCACCATGCTTCATTGTCTTCACAGTGTACTGTGGCTTGAATTCAGTGTTTGGGGGTCGTCTGACAAACTGTCTGCGGACTCTAGACCCAAAAAGAACAATCTTGTTTCATCAGTCCACAAAATATTGCACCATTTCTCTTTAGGCCAGTCAATGTGTTCTTTGGCTAATTGTAACCTCTTCATTTTTTCAACAATGGGGCTTTGCGGGGGCTTCTTGCTGATAGCTTGGCTTCACACAGGCGTCTTCTAATTGTTACAGTACTCACAGGTAACTTTAGACTTTCTTTGATCACCCTGGAGCTGATCATTGGCTGAGTCTTTGCCATTTTGGCTATTCTTCGATCCATTCAAAATGGTAGTTTTCCATTTTCTTCTACATCTTGGTTTTTGTTGCCATTTTAAAGCATTTGGTATCATTTTAGCTGAGCAGCCTATCATTTTTTGCACTTTTTTATATGTTTTCCCCTCTTTAATCAACATTTTAATCAAAGTGAGCTATTCTTTTGAACAATGTCTGGAACGACCCATTTTACTCAGATTTTCAGAGAAATGCACAGTACAACATTTGCAGCCTTCGTCCTTAAATAAGGGCCACTTGTTTGACACCAGTTTTTTCACAGAATGATTTACCTCTCTAATTAAACTCCACACTGCTATTATTTTGAACATGCCCTTTTCAATTAATAATTCAGTTACACAGAATCAACAGCATGCATGTCACGACTGTTGGGTCTATTGGTTTTCTATTACTCTACCACACCTACTAGTAAAATATTTGCCATATAGAAATATAATTTCTACCAAAAACAGTGATTGATCTGGTCAGTGATGTTGGACTGCTATTATTTTGAACACAACTGTACTGCAATCCACAATCAGGATTTAGGATTTAATAGTCAATGGCAATGATTTATTGAGGTGGATTCGAACCTCTGTCTTCCAAATCAGCGGCACAGTTTAGCATATAGTTGAAAGCTGCATATATAGTTTAGCACATAATTGAGCTTATAGGACAAGTTTTAAAATATTTTTTGTTGAATTGGATAGTTGATAGTGACAAGAAATGTAAGGAAGAGAAAGACGGAGTGGGATCTTTCTGGACGTTGCAGGCCGAATTTAGCTTTATAATCAATCAATCAATCAATCAATCAATCTCTCTCTCTATCTATCTATCCATCCATTATCTATCTCTCTCTCTCTTTTTTGAGCCATATCTTTGTTTATATTATTAATATCATTAATTATTATTTATATTATTAATAACTATTTTTGAATATTATTGTTATTATTATTAGTAGTAGTAATTAAAATAGACTTGACATTAATATTAATTAATTAAAAATAATTCAATCAGAACAAACAAATGTCTTTTTGTTGTTTTTTGATTTAATGGATGTTGGCTGGGATGAATTTTTTAGCCATAGCCTTGTTGTTTATATTATTAATTATGTATTTACATTATTAATAAATATTGTTAGATATTATTATTAGTAGTATTAATTAAATTAAAATTAATTAGAAATAAATATGTAAAATATATATGAATGAATGCATTTATTTTTTCTATATTGATCATTTTTAAGGAGTGATGAAATGGGATCAGGGTGTGTCGCAAGCCAGATTCGAACCCGAATCTCCCATATGGACACTATATATTAGGTTTGACATTTTTTGTTTGTTTAAATGTATTCATAAGCTTCTTGTTTTATTGAATAGATACCAGAAAGATTTTAAGTAAAGACTGATGAATGATGAGATTTTGCCATGTCGAAGGCCGGATTTGAATCTGCATCATGGCTCGACATATTAATACAAGGCCACAACCTCAACGTGTTTTTAAAATAACGCTGGGAGCATTTCGCTTTATTGAATAGATAGTGGAGGAAGAGATGACAAGACCTTCAGCACTGCTCAAAATATCAGGAGTGTGTGTGCCAACCACTGAACCACGGCACTGAACAAAGCTTTTAACACTTGAATATCATCCAATTCACCGTCTCTGTTGTTTTTGTTAGCTAGGAGGCTAACGCACCATCGCAAATGAGCTCTGAAAACTATTTCATGCCCATCAACAAATAAATCATTCACTAAAGAGAGACGAGAAGAACATGCAGTCCTGTCTAGTCGTTAAAGAGCGCAGACAGAGAAATGTGGTAAACTCTAAATGCATGAAAATAAAGGGGAAGGCTGTTGAAACAAGTCTTAGTGTACATGGCAGGTCTAGCATGCAGGCTAAATATAGTCTTCTAGGTTATCTGCTTTCTGCAAGCACTGAATCCTTGTTCCCTCTCATTATTTACATGTCTGTGCTTGTGATCTTTGTTTCTCTCTTTCCATCTCTTTTCTCTCATCATTCCATCCTCCTCTCGCATATCGCCCTTCCTTCTCCCTCTCACTTTTTCATCTCCCCCAACCCCTATCGTAATCCCGCTGATGTGTCCTCAGGTTAACCAAACACCCTGTAACATGAAATCAAACGTATATCTCTCTTTTTAAACACAGACGGGCTTTTATGCAGTATTTACTGGAGCGTACGGCAGATCTGACGATACGAGGGTTGAAAAGCTCACCATGATATAGTGGCGTTGCATCTCCGTCTTCTCGCTGGCCAACTTCTCACACTCTAGTTTGAGACTGTGAAAACATATGAATAAAAATCACAGTAGAAAAATGTGAATTGTACAAAAGATGCTAATGACTTGTCAGTGTATCAGAAACCGAGTCTGAAGAATCTGATTCCCTTAAATAAATAAAAATGAATCAGTTAAATTAAATGAATCAGAACAAACCGATTTACTGAATCAAAACAACTTGATTTACTTACATGAATCAGAATGATCCAACTCAATTAAATGAATCAGAACATACTTATACACTTTAGTGAATGAGAATGAATAAATTAAATGTAATGAATCAGAATAAATGAATTCAATTAAAGAAATCAAAACAATCTGATTTACTTAAAAGTATCAGAATGATTGAACTTGCTTAAAGGAATCAGAATAACCAGTTAATTTAAATTAATCATAACAAACCTATACACTTCAATAAATAAGAATAGATCAATTAAATGAAATAAATCAGAACAAACTAGTTCACTTACAATAATCAAAACAAACTGATTCACTTAAATGAAGAATTAATCAGTTCATTTAAATGAATCAAAATGGACCAATTCACTTAAAGGAATCAGTGCAAACCAATTCACTTTAAATGAACAAGAATGAATTAATTCACTTAAATGAATCAGAACAAACCAATTCAAGTAAGGAATCGGAACAAACTGATTCAGTTAATGGAATCAGCACAAATTGATTCAGTTAAAGGAACTTCTCCAATGCTATTTACAGCATAACAGGACAGTTCAGCAAAGCTTATTTTGTTGTTTCAGTTCGCTCAGCTGTAAAGTTACACATGCAAACCACATGATATTAAAAAATGCCACTTATTGGGAAAAATAGCTGGTTACTGAAAAAGCTACACTGAAAAATGGTTAAGCTAGCAGCATCACCACTTTTAGTCAGTTCTCACTAATTCTGAATGAAGATTTCCATGGATAACATGAAAATGTTGATGCCTCACTGCTGTATAGTGTGCTGTATAATACAGTGACATTAATTCAGTACACATCCAGCCGGTTATTAGCCTGTAGGAAGAGATTCATAAATAATCAAATGCGTTTCACATACTGGGAGTAAATCAGCTCATATGATCTGACCTGTGGTACTGAGCCTGAAGGAACTGGAACTCCTCTTTAATGCGGTCCAGAGTCTCCAGCACCGTGAACTTGAATGACTGTCCAGGCTGCAGAGGTACCTGAGGAAAGGGAGAGAGAGAGAGAGAGAGAAAAAGAGATGGCTTATTAATCAGTAAACAGCCATCGGTCTGTGCTGGAAGACTAGACTGCTTAAATTAATGTACCAAAAGTGACTCATTGAAATAAAATTGAAAAAGTGCTCCCACCACATTATCTTTGACCTTGGCCTCACTACAAACACTACATGCATTTTTGGTGAGGAAGGAGTGAAAATTTGATAACAGCAGCACTATGGGGTCATGGTAACCCTCGTTCTGCAAAACGCTCACACAAGATTTAACCCTAAGTCTAGGTAGACACAAATGCGCTTCCCAATCTCAAGAACGATTCATTAAACTTAAATAAGCAGCTATGAGTATTAATGGAAACTGTACCAGAAATTCAAAATTAAATTGAAGTCATTTCAAAACTTCTATACATTCCCAGCGCACTGAGTTCTACTTTATTAATAGTTACAGAACACGCATTTCCTTGGTAAACCACAAACTGTAATGGTAATGTAGAAGGTTCACTAAAATGAATGATAAGAAACTAACTGATCATGAATCATACAGCTCAACCATTGTAGTCCGATGGTTGAGCAATGAATCTTTTGAGCCAGCTCCTCATAATGAATCAAAAACATACTGTCTGACCAGTGTACTGTAGTCTAATTGCCTGAAAGAGTGACTCTTCTGGGCTAGTTCTTTTTAGTGAATCAACCATACAGTGCAACCAGTATATCTGTAATTTAGTGTATACCAAAAAAAACCTGAATGCATGACTCTTCAGAGCTGGTTCTTTTAAGTGATTCTAAAGCATACTGGTCCTGTGTCTGAATATGCCTACTGCTCTACTATATATAGTAGATGAAAAATAGTATGTGAAAGTAGGGCTGGGCGATATATCTCATGCGATATGCTTGCGCATCTCGTCAGTAAAGCCGGTTCCTTGATTAGCGGTAAATCTCCATCACCTGTTTTCAAATGGCATTTAATACACGGAGCCGTAGATCACTGAGAAGCTACGCAATATCGCGTTCAATATCGGAGATGAATCGCCTTCGATAATGAATGCGATATTGCGTAGCTTGTCAGTGAACTACGGCTCCGTGTATTAAATGCCGCTCCATTTGAAAACAGGTGATGGAGATTTACCGCTAATCAGGGAACCGGTTTTACTGACGAGATGCGCATGCATATCGCATGAGATATATCGCCCAGCCCTATGTGAAAGTAGACAAAAAGTACCCTGACGACCTACTACTATTGACGAGATTCAGAAGTGCGCATCCATTGGACATTTCACTATCCCATGAGGCCATAGGAGAGGAATTGTGAATGGCTAAGCGAGTCACATGACAGTAGCTGTTGTTTCCATCGCCCTGTTTTTATGTGCATTTTTAAGTATCGCATCAAAAATAAGTTATCTACATGCTGAATTGAAAAAAAAAAAAATCAGTCGCAAAAAAGTTTTTACACTTGTTTTGGTGGTTTGCGGAAAAAGAGTTAATGCGAGTAATGGAAAATGGAAATGCGTTTGCCGAATAAATTCTGGCGTAGCGAACATTAAACTCAAGTGGCTGTTTCCGCTGATGGTGCCTTTCCGGGTTTTTTTTTTTTTTTTATTTAGTTACCAATACCACCGCTCAAACACACCTAATTCGCATGTGCTTTTTTTCCCTTTTTTTCCAAACTTTGAAAAGATTTGCTTCATGTTTGGATGGAAACCTAGCTAAAGACAACATTTCAGATGTAGGACATCCAAATTTGCCTTAAATTACACACATTCATACTACATAGAACATAGTTTTTAACGGTCACAAAGTAAGTTTTTATTCAAAAGTAGTATACAATTTCGGAAACAGCTAAAGAGTTTAGTTTGATTCCTGAATGAATGAATGATTCTTCTGAGTGGTTCTTTTTAGTGAATCAAAAAGAGTAATGAATCATTCAAAGAGATTATTGAAACAAGAGAGTGGTTCTTTCAATTCTGTTGATGCATTTTACCACACCCACATATTTCCCCCAACATGCAAATTTCACATGGGCCCATCTATGAACCTGCGTGCTCTAATCTGATCCAACTGTATTCATATCTACCTCTCCTCCTCATTAAGACCCAAGTCCTTTCCTTTGCTATTTTTAAACACGTTTCCCATTCTGTCAGCTGCTTCCTAAAATGGCCGCCTTTGTCTTGCGCTCCTCCGGGCTTCTAGTTTTCTCTCTGAAGCTCGGTGTCCGGCGAGCGGCTGAAGATTGGCGGTTTCAGTAGGAGCTTAATTAGTCTAGACAAGCGAAATTCAATTAAATTTCAATTAGGCTAACGGTGGAGGTCAGACACTCGGTGAGCTTTCGAGTAATTAAGCTGCAGGCACACAGCTGACTGGATGAGTTCAGTACACACACCGCCGTGTTTGTGTGTGGATAGAGGGGGGCAGTCATCATGTCCCTACTGACCCTCATTCATTCAAACGTGTGTGTGTGTGTGTGTGTGTGTGTGTATACACTAACTGTCCTGAAAGCAACACACCACACAGGGCCTTACAGCATCATGGTACATTTACACAACAACACAAAAATATACAACCAGGAAACATCTCATCAAAATATTGTGTAGCCACAGAACAATTCCATGATTAAAGTTCATGTAAAGCAATAATAAATGTGTGTTCTTAGTTTGTCACACCACAGAAAAAAGTGTTAGTAACCACCCAGCCAAATTTGAATGATAAAACACCAAGTAAATAAAATAAGGTATCAAAATCTTGAAAACTGGCAGTACTGAAACCACACCCACTCGTGGGAAAGCTGTTGTCTCTTTCAGCAGTCAAATACTTCTACAACCTAAATGGATGCTACCTCTAGCAGCTTAATTTACATTAGGAGACCAAGCTGTTTTGAAAATTATCGCAACCAGGTATTATGCATTTACATGACGAAGGCATAGCTAGCTAGCAAACTGTAGGCTGTAGTAATTAACGGTAATGATGTACTTTGATGTCACACACCGATTGGTCTGCACAGCGCTGCTTCAAGTCGAGATTTTAGCCCCGCCCAAAAAAATCCTGAACACAATAATGGTGAAAAAAACTGTTTAACATTCTAACTCCGCAATTAAGTACTACATAGTTCACAGTCTTTGTTATATGTTTCAGTAATGCATTTCTAGCATTTATGTGTTTAGAAACACAAACTTTAACATTAGATTTTTCATTTTCTAAGGAAATGTGCAGGTTTCAGTGCAAATCCTGCTATCTTGTAGCCAGAGTGTTGTGGATGGCTGCTAGGGCATTGCTATGTGGTTGCCAGGGTGTTGCTGTACAGTTAAAATCTTGGTATGTGGTTACTAGAATGTTTTGGCTGGTTACCAGGGTATTGCTATGCAGTTGTTCAAATGTTGTGAGTGGTTGCCAGGGCCTTGCTATGCAGTTGCTAGGATGTTGCTATGCATTTAATAGGGTGTTCCAAGTGGTTACCATGGCATTGATTTTAGAATTGCAAAGAGACAAAAAAAAAAAAAGTGGTACATTTTCCAAAGAATCCTGGAAAATTTCCAAAAACTGTGGAATTTTCTGCCCCTTTGCAACCCTTACTGACTGGTTGCCAGGGCGTTGCTATGCAGTTGCTAGAATGTTGTTATAAGGTTGATAGGGTGTTCTGAGTGGTTACCAGGGTGTAAATTGCTATTGCTATGCAGTTGCTCAGATGTTGTGAGGGGTTGCCAGAAATTTGCTATGCTATTGCTGGGATGTTGTGGGAGGTTGCCAGGGTGTTGCTATGCAATTACTAGGTTGCTGTGAGAGGTTTCCAGGTCACCAGGTTTCCAATGTGTTGCTACACAATTTCTAGGTTGTTGTAAGTGGTTTCCAGGTCACTTGCAATGCAGTCACTTGGATGTTGTTATGTGGTTGACAGGGTGTTCTGGGTGGTTAACAGGGTGTTGACTACTATTTCTAGGGTGTTACTGTGCAGTTTAGAAGCTTCAACAAGCTGAAAAATTTGAGATATCATTCATGTCTGCAGCACAAATGGTGCAGGATGGATTTTGAACAATAGCCAGGTTTCCATTACAGATTTGTGCAAAATTGTTTCCATTAACCAGTGTTATGCGACTAAAATAATTTTAACACAATAAGTCATAGTGACATTGGTAGGTTTACGTATATTGCAGCCACTGCACTAGCCATTATTTTTAATCAAAGGAGACGTAGGTGTGGTTTTTTTTTTTTTTTGCGAAGCAGTGCGGAGGGCCACTTCTGGGATGTTCCACAACGTGGTTGGTATAAACACAAGCATTAACTAGAGTGGCCGCGATCAGCTCTGGTGGTCGTGTCGGAGCCGTAATGTGCCGCAGATGTTTGCAGTGTAAATAAGGGGTTATCCGAGCATTAATGGCAAGGAAAGCCCTTTATACTTGAGAGCGGCCACCTACAAAGTATTTCTTGGAGGTTATAGTACATTAAAGAACGATCATGTGACTTATGTATGCCAAGTGACCTGTAAATGTGGAAAAACATTTCCATTTCCATTGCAGTTTTGTGAAATATTCCTTTTTCGAATTGCCTGAAAAAACACCTCATGCGAACGTAAAAACTTTTTTGCGATATATGGGAATTTTTGCAAAATTGACGTATTTACATTGAGCGTATTTTCGTAATTTGCAATTTCAATTTGCAGGGTAATGGAAACAAGGCTAATGTTAATGTTAAGTATAAGCAAAAGTAATTAGCACTGCATATAATCAAGAGATAAAGCATCTTTTATTGCTTTAGATGAGTTTAGAAAAAATATTGGTTTAGACTGTGTTAAAACAAAGGGCTCTGCAACATACAGTACAAACGTGCAAAACTCACACATGCAAATAAACAAGGAGGAAACCTGGGTAAGAGCATCTGTTTAGACACCACAGTGTGTGTCAGACAGAAGGAGGGGGAATCCTGAAATCCAAAACTGATCCAGTTAATCTGGACGGAGGGGGACGAGGCAGACAGCGAGCCATGTGGGATAGCGGCTAGTCAATCACAATTTAGACGAGCTGCAGCAGGCTAGCCTAGAATTACTGGAGATTATCTTCTGAGGGAGGTCAAAGGGGGAGAGAGAGACGAGCAGATCCCATAACAATGGTGGGAAATGAAATCTCTCCCAATCGCCCACTCTGATCATCTCATATATCACTGCTGGAGTTGCTATTTTGGACACAGTGACTTAAATCGGCTTGAAGGAGGAGAGAGAGAGACAAGTCGAAAGAGGAGCACCGTCAGCTTCCGAGACGTGTGCGGAGCTGTTTTTCGCTCGCATCCTCGCAGACAGGCTGGGATAGAGACATCCATAAAATAATCATCCGCTGGTGAAATATTTAGTGCAAAAAGGCTCACGAATAGATGAGGATCACCAGAGAGTGGGAGGAAGAGAAGTGTCAGTGTGATCTCAAGGGGATCTGGGCAAATGTGTGAGTGTGTGTGTGTGTGATCTCGCTCTCTAAAAACCCAGCATTCTTTCCTGCCCAGTCCTGCAAGACCTTGTCTCCACAAACTCCTAAGATACCTAAGAACCGGTTTGAGGTGTTTGAGTTTAGCAGGTACACCTTGAACTGGGTGTCACACCCTCATTAAACAATCTGAGAGAAAGTGCTTCCACTTCATCCTTCCATCATTTCTGAGGCTTTTACTCAATCTTAAACCCCACTGAATGCTGGGACGTCGGGTGGCTGCTCAGACTATCTTGGCGACTTACTGACAATGCGGCTCTGGTGTAGCTCGCTTTGTGAGGCCGAGCAAAAGCCATCGCCATCCAATACTGGATTAGGAACTGTGGATTGGCAGGCAGAGAAAACAGCTTTTATGCTTTACAGAGTAAATCAGCAATAGTTTGAGCCTAAAAGAAGAAAGAAAGAAGGTCCTCGTGTGTTTCCGACCAACACAAAAGAGTGATAATAAAACAGTGTGAAGATATGAAACCTGCAACCAAGTTTAATATCCAAATGTGGCCAGAATAAAAAGATTTATTAAAACAATACGGCTGTGAATAAAAATGAGCAAAGGAGAGCACACCAGCTCAAACTATCAGCTCATTAATAGAGCATATGTGAATTTTGTGACCAGAAATTTGGCTACGATTTTCATTTGGCCACCACATCAGTGCAACAGAAAGCTGGCATTCACTCTCAGACACACACGCAATAACACACTAAAAAACATGTATGAATATGGTACAATTCATGCTTTGTATAAAAAAATAACAACAGAGAATCAAGTCTTTGCCATTAATTAATAATCAAAGCAGTTATAATCATCTATGATCAAGGGTTTGAAAGTGGGACCCATTTTTAGTACCAGAATGGAATGATTTTCATGACTTTTAGCTATGTCAAGAAACAAGCATTTTTTCCCAAATGATGGATTTTTCTAGTGAATCAAACACACTCAAACAATTCTCAAACAATAAATATCACGAGCCAGGAATTATAATACAAAATGTGTGTCCCGTGTAGTCTGATTCTTGAACAATTAAGTCTTACAAAATGATTATTTTTAGTGAATCAAAAGCATTTAGTGTAACCAGTGTAGTCCAATTCCCAAATGCATGACTCTAACAAACTGGTCCTTTTAAGTGAATTAAAATGTTGAAAATGATTTATTGTTTCCTAATTTTTTAAGAAATGACTCTTATGAGCTGGTTGGTTTTAGTAAATCTACTGCACACTCTTAAAAATAAAGGTGCTTAAAAGGTTCTTCATAGCAATGCCAAAGAAGAACTATTTTTTGGTTCCACAAAGAACCATCTCTTTCTTACCTTTTTATAATCTGAAGAACCTTCTTTCACCACAAAGAACCTTTTGTGAAACAGAAAGGTTCTTCAGATGTTAAAGGTTCTTCTATGGCGTCGTTAAGCACCTTTATTTTTAAGAGTGCAATTTACAAACATATGAATCTGAATTTAGGTTGATTCTTAGTAATTAATTAAAAACATGCAGGGCAAGCAGTGTAGTCTGATTCCAAAACAAGTGCTAGCGATTCTTTTCAGTGAAACTAAATTAGCATAAAGAGTGCCTTGTTTTATTCTGATTCCTAAACAATGAATCTTATGCAGTGGTTCTTTTCAGTAAATCAAAAATGTACAGTATGATAAGTGTAGCCCAGTTCCCAAATGAGTGAATCTTGTGAGCCATTTCTTTTTATAAACATTTATGAATAAGCAGTTATTATTCTGACTCAATTACTGAAGTGCTTTCATCACGTCGAAAAACTGTACCAAGGACTGTTACTTTGTCACGTCAAGTCGTAAAAATCATTAAAGGTCAAGATAAACACATTTTAGCAAGAATTCAATAAATATGAAATGGAATATATGTCAGAGTTATTACATCCTGTTGAAAACTCCTGAGGGCAGTAAATGCAGTAAAAACTTATTTCTTCCAAATATTTTTTTTTTTCCCTCAAAAGTGCCTACTAAAGGAACTGCTAATGGAAAAGTAATGATTATAAGGAATCAGAATACATTCCTCACAATTACTGTCCCTAGTAATCATAAAAATTAGGCAGTAATGAAAAACCCTTAAACTACACTTAACACAAATTTCCAGCATTCAAGTAACTTGCCTGTCAACACCACAAGCAAAAATCATTTAAAATGTGACATATTTTAATGCATACCTCTAAATACAGCTGTATTGAACATGATTTTCTCTATATGCCATCTTCACCATTAGACCATGAGCTCAGTATCAATATAAATATTCACAACCTGGCACAACACACACCAGCACCTGCCTACAAAACACCCATAAATCCACACAGTGCAAACAAAGGTACTATTAGCGATAGTGCAAACACATCAATGCCTCATGTGCTACGTGCGCTCACACACTCATATTACAGCCTCTTATTTGTATCAGGTTCTCAAACTGCTCGTCATGTCCAACAGACCTCCAACAAAGAGAGTTCACATTTCTCACACCTCACACATGACATCTGTGGACTTCTCACCCTTAAACGTTAACTGAACGCCGGCATTACCATCTAGACTCTCCATCTTCAGGTTTAAAATCAATGTGTTAAGTGCATTTGATCAACCTTGGAAGTTTGTGTTCTGTAACAGTCGGAAACCGAAGGTGTGGCTGCAGCAGATTTTGAGCTTTCCCTGCCCAGCTTTTTTTTTATTGTTATTGTTTTTGGCTCAGAAGCACGGAACGCTGTAACCCTTCTCTCATTCCACCTTCCAATCCCCCTGCTTCAGATAACGCTAACCACAAAAATCCAGTGGAACCAATTACCAGTCCTCCCGATGCAGTTTGCCTTGCAAATCAGGCCTTAACCCTTTCAATAGGCAGGTATTGCAGACTCCGACACACTCTTTTCACACCGACAGGCTACCTCTGATTTGCACTGGATGATGTTGAATTGTCAAACTAAACTACTGATGGTCCAATCTGATTGGTAAAACATTGCCTGAAGCATGCTCAGACTTTGAGAGACATTGAGATTTACATTGCTTGAAGAAAATGCAATACTAGGGTGGTTTCCAGGGAGTTGCTATGTGATTGCTAAGGAATTCTAAGTGTTTTCCACTTAGTTCCAAATAAAGGGGGGGGGGGGGGGGGGGTTTGCAGTGATTATTTTTTACTGTGAAGAACATTTTAATCATCTAAAGAACATTTTTCGACTATAACTAACCTTTCTATGAATGTTGAAGGTTCCTTGTGGAACCATAGATGCAAATAAAGAGGTTTTGTTTATAAAATTAAGTATGAGCAAAAGTAACAGTGATGCTTGGGTTAACGAGATCCGCTAATAAAAAAGCGGTTCTAACCATGTGTGGATCTGTGTTTTCTGAGAACAGAATTCTCACGAACATGGAGATTTCTTTAAAAGTTACAGAACAAGAAAAGGTGTGAGCACAAAAGGCAATGTTTATGCTTGGTTACATACAGAGGCCTTTCTCACACCATTTTACTGGTGCAGGTCATGTTTCACAGGCCATGAGGGTAAAAATAAAACCTGGCAGCAGATTTCACAAGTCCTTTGGAGTTTGTTCATTGTATCGTTATAAATTACATTCAATCACTCTGACTGGGAAGCTCAGGACATGATTGTATGTTTGTTTAAAGAATGTTACAGGAATACGAATATTACTTAAAAAAAATTAATCGGTATAAAAAGAACTTGTTACATTTCGAAAAATCTATTGACAGTTATGCACTTACGGGTGAATCTTTACTTAAGAAATGTCATAATTCACCACCATATTGAAAGAAAAAAAAACTTATATATATATATATATATATATATATAATTTTCTCATGCAAAAACTGTCCTTAAATGATGTTTTTTAATGCAAAATATAGCCAAAGTCTATGCTTGTATCTTAGTTTCTAAAATAAATAAATAAATAATATTAATAATAATAATAAAATCAGCTGACTTAAATGCAAAACCTATTTTCTTATTTTATTTTATTTTTTTAAAACTTGATTTTATGGGGAAATATGGCACATTCTGGACATTTCATGATCATAAGGGTGAATCTCATAAAAACTGTCTTAAAGAACCTTTCTTTCCTTAATCAAGACATCCGATGGCCTCTTTGCTGTGGTCTAAAAAGGTGGGGGAGAAGGATAAATGCACTTTCTAAATCTTAATCTAAAGATGAACACAAAATCTCACACGAGAACCAGGAGAAAAAATAAATATCATGGCAAAATGCAAAAACTTTCCTAAAAATGTACTTTATGCCAAATCTATTTCCCTAATTTTCTTCTTACGATTTTAAGGTAAGATGTCTCATTCTTGGCAGTTTTTGTGTAATTCACCCTTACAGTGGAGGTCTATGGGGCAATCAGCTTTGAGGGACCTTTCATTCATTCATGAACACATCTGATGCCTTGCGTTGTCGTATATTACAAGGCTTGTACACCGAGCCACACTTAAAACAGGCTGCGTTGTGCAGTAGATTCTTCAGATTCTAGAAACATCAATAAACCAAAGACGGGTCACAGATAACAAATAAACTTTCCACAGTGAGCCCTATCCAACCCCACCCACATACACACACACACACATACAGTATATAACATCTAAACCACTCTAGATTTGCCCAAACGCACTGCCATCTATTAGAGGGGGCGTTGAGAAAGGTTTATTACACAAACTAATACAGACACACATTGTGTTTGATTCCTCCCACACAACTTTCTATCAACTGGCTCTTGAGGACACCTGGGTGAAGATGAATATGCGTACGTGCAACTGAAAGTCTGAAGAGACGTCTCTCTTACACCCAGTCGCTTCATCTGTCCCATTTGTCGAGGATGTGGGAGAACGAGAAAGCGTAGCACTTACCGGGTGTCTACCCTGTGGGTACATGGTCACCGGAGGGATGCTGGCTATCTGTTTGATGGCCAATGCGCTGACCCTCCGTACTCCTGCGTCCCCCCCTCCACCAGGGGACAGAGCCCCAGATCGAGCTCGGGAAACCGGCTCTGTTCTTTCCGAGCCGCAGAAGGCTGTCAGTGCATCCGACGAGGGGGTCTTCCAAAAACAGATACCCTCACACTCACACTTGGGACTGGATTTCCCTCAAGAATTCCCTGACGTCCCACTCCGTTACTGTCCGGCTCTCAGTCCGACAGATCAGGAGAGCGGGAGGAGCAGGGAATTCCGAAGAATCACGTCCAGCTGTCCCCGGTCTTGTCCTTCTGCAAATGTCCCCAACAAGCTACAAAAACAAACACGTATCTCCATTCGAGTCTTCCAACCTTGTAACAGTACCTCAAAACTACAGGGCTTCTTTGCTGAGGTCTAAAAAGGCAAGGAGAAGGAGGAACGGGCTTTGTTTTTAATCTAAATCTAGAGAGGAAGAAAAAAAAACACACAGGAAAGCAGGAAAGAACAGCAGGTCACTGGAAGATCCAGCAGGCTTTTCAGCAGTGAGCCCTAGACTGTAATATATTGTGCCTGTTGGCTTCAACACAAACACGACAGCCTGCTCAAGCTGCACTTAAGGTGGACTGGGTGAGATAGATAGAGGATAGATAGACGGAGAGATAGAGACAGAAATAGACACCAATACAAGCGTACAACCAATGATGCATGATTTCTTGTTGTCGTTGCATTGAATGGCCGATAGATTCATATCACCATACAGACCTACAGGGGAAAAAAATATGAATTAGATATCTTTCATAGAGGGCAAACTGAGACATTTGCTTATATTTTTTGACTGAAATAAAAATACCCCTCTTACCACAGTAATCTCTGATGTGTCTTTTCTAGATCAGATCTCAACAAATGTGACCCTGGACCACAAAACCAGTCATAAGGGTCAATTTTTGGAAATTGAGATTGAATAAATAAGCTTTCCATTGATGTATGGTTTGTTAGGATAGGTAGGAAATTTACGAAATATCTTCATGGAACATGATCTTTACTTACTATCCTAAAGATTTTTGGCATAAAAGAAAAATCGATAATTTTGACCCATACAATGTATTGTTGGCTATTGCTACAAATATACCCCAGCGACTTAAGACTGGTTT
>JAFVLL020006441.1:0-22041 GCA_021397915.2 Tor tambroides | reverse complement strand
AACTTAAAACAACAAGTTGAGAAAACTCAAAAATCTGCTGAAGCTGGTTGCCTTAAAATTTTAAGTTGGCTCAACTTTTTTTTTTTACAGTGTATAGTTTAAAAAACACTGTCAATGCTATTAGCTTAGCTTTTCATGAACACCCTACTTTTTTTTTTTTTTTTTTTCCAAGAAACCCAGTTTGGGAAATGATATTGATTAAAACAAATTTAATATATTTTATGTCTCTTCTTTTGTTTTTTTGTTTTTTGTTTTTGTTTTTTAATCAATATGGTACACAATGATCACATTAAAGTCTATGTGAAAAATGAGTTAAATGTAATCTAAAAGTAATCAAAAAACAGTCAGACTAAATTACCTAATATGTGTAATCCAGATTATGTTACTAACTACAATTTTTGTCATGTAATTTGTAATCAGTAACGGACTACAATTCATTAGTAATCTGCCCAGCACTATAAATGTATATACAATGTGTAATATATAATATATAAATAATGAATTATATATAATTATATAATTTTACACACACAAATAATTAATAATTATATATAAAATCAGCCAGTCATTTGAGTGAAAGGAGTAACTAAAATGTGATTTATTGTGATTTTGTTCCTCATTTTATTTTTTGTGGCTTGATGGACATGACAGTCATGGTTTTCTTTCGTATGCAATTATCTTTGAACTCTGGGGCAGAATATTAATCTTTCAATTCGACATGCATAATGTTGCTAGTTCTTAATAACGGTACTGTCCAACTGGCAAATAACATTTATTTTCCTGCCAAAGCCAATTTTTTACTCTTATTTGGCACTTTGCGAACATTCATTTTGGACCTTGATGACAAGTACGAGACAACATTACGCTGAAGCTCTTTGCCTGATAATAAATGTCTTGAGGATCTGCCGTAGATGCTGAAATGCAGTGCAGTCCTGTCACAGCCTAATTAGTTGACCTGCTGATACCACCCTCAGGCAAACTGCATTAGCGACACAACTCCAATGAGACGACACACTCCTCTGATGAAGCAATGTCCATTGACTGACATCAGCAGCGGCAACGTTACTAACGAATGAAAGCTTCCCAAATGAGGCGAGATTGGTTACCCGGCCACAGCCCAGGTTTAACGATCCCACCTGAGGCTGTCTCACACGCTTGCCCTGCCCAGCACCAGACAGGCAGCAGAGGTGCCAGGCCAAGTTAATGGAATATTGAGTGTTTAATGATGAGCGGTAACCCCCGGAGAGATCAGGAGCACGAATCTCTCCCCTCTGCTCAATTAGAGGTGATAATTAGTGGTACAAAAGGAGGCAGGAAAATGCTGATGCCGTCAACGCTGGGGTGATCTGCATCTCTACGGAAGCACAATGTCCTTAAACTGTGTCGAGTCAAGAAAAATACAGTGTTATATATAGATCTGGTTTTAGTTTTAGTTTTAAAGATATTAGAATTGTTCTGAAGATGCAGTTGCAAAATAATTATGTTTTATGACTTGAGGTAACATTGGACCAAACCGAACATATATTAGGAATACAATGATAGAATGATAGGAATGATAGAATTGAAGTGATTAAGATCAATCTATTAAGCTGTTATTGTGAGAACAATTTTGACAGCTGAAAATGATTAAAAATGCAATTTGGTCTACTCAGAGTTAACTTTAGTACAATTTAATATTTTAAATTTTAGTTATTGCAACAGATTATGTTAGTTCACTGAACTAACACTTTCCAATGTAAAGAACTTGAAAGGTCTTGTTTATTGTCATTTTGTTGAGTTTCTATAATTTTTTTAAGTTTAAATTGTAAATTTTTTAAGATTTTGTACCGAATGTAATGTTTTCAGCTTAAAAGAACTAGTAGTTATCACTAGACTTAAATTATAATTGTAAATGGTATAGAAAATTATTATGTAAAGAAAATTAGATAAAGAAGTTTAATCTGATCAAAATAATTGTATACTTACTCTTAACTAAATCACTGAATTTGCTGTAAAAGCTTTTTGCAGTTGCAATAAGGAAAAAAGATAAAAACCGTTTACTTCAATAAATTTCTTGGTTTAAAAAAAAAGAGTGAGCATTTTAACATGTTTGCCAAGAATTTCATTAAATGCTTTGATTCTGATTATGCTTATCGCTATGAATGTAGCAACACTGTTTACTTTTAGTTAAAATGCCATAATTTATATGGTTGGAATGATTTTATCCATTCATTTAACGTTGTCAGCAATAATCCACACATGCATTGCACTATTGTAACGTCATTCTGGAAAAAATACATTGTTTAAACAGTGAATGATTAATATAAAGAGCATAAACATGATTTCCATTTCCATTTGACATGACCAGCTTTTTGTTCTCCTTATAAAGGTTTTGGAACATCCTTGTCCCAGTCATGGGTCAATGAGCTTCAATTTCCTCAAGTTCCTCCAGGCGTCCTGGCATCGCCTCCACAAACTTAGTAAGTTTCCAGTGCCTGGCTGAATTGAACTCCGAACCTTTTGATTAGTGCCTCTGATCATTAACTGCTACGACAACTGAGAATTAGACTTTGCGATAGCAAACTCAAGGCCCTTAAGTGAGACGAGGTGAGCCAGAAGATGCACGAGATATTACTCTGTCCTTATCGCAACTAAGAAATCATGCAAATAAAGGTGCTAGGAGCTCCACAGCAGCAGGGCATCTTCTGTTTGTTCTTTTGTGGTGCTTATCAGCATTATTCAGGGCTCATAAATATAGCACTGTATAAGGAAATATATGGAGCTCCTAAAATTTATGGCAGGAGGCAAACATGCATGCCCATTTCTCACAAAGTAATGGATGCAAACAGCCCTAATGTACTGACACCATTTTGAGAGAATGGCTTTTATGATGGAAAATAAAACAGATGTGTCATTATCTCAGCTTCTCTGGCTTATTTTTAACACGCAGTTGTCTTTTTATTGACATTTGCTGCAGCCTTATTGTGATAGTTCTGAATTTTAGCCAGTGCGTTGACTTGAACCTTGCTAACTTGATCGGTTCTTGCCCAGAATGCCCGGTGGTTTATCTGGAGTCCTCAAATATCCAGTAAGTTAGACATTCAATATGGTTTGATGGCTTCTTGGGTCTTTGGCACTCTGATGCAACTCATCGGGTGACTGACTAGCTTACTGTGGCTAAGCTTCCGGCCCAACCAGATGCAGAGCTTCAGTGATGGGCAATCTACAGGCCTTCCACCCACTGTTATCTCTCTTGCACAACTAGATGTGTTAGAATATTCATTAAGGCCAGAAGATTATCATTCTTATCTCCAGACCTCTGAAACCTGCCCATGGCCCTCCAAGGCTTTCATTTTATTGGTTGCATGTGACCAAATCACTCAATCTGTTTTAGTAGCTCATTTCCTCTTTGCAATGATAAGCTGTTTGATTTACTGGGGTTTTTTTCATTAAGGAAAAGTTTAATATGTTCTATGTTTATTGACCATGGATGCTTGAATTTGTTCTCAATTCTTTGTTTGGTATTGCTAAATGTTTTAAGGTCTTATCTGAAGCAGCATATGAAGATCATTTGCAATGCCATTTTTGTTTGGAATTTTTCGAAGGGAGACTAATGGTTTGACAGTTTTAGATGCAGGACTCCAGACTAAAGAAACGATGAAGGAGCCATTGGCTCCTAAAAATGAAACAATTAGGAGCCAAATGAAATTTTTAGTTGATAAATTACAGAATCGCTCAATAAAGATGGTTGTTAAGTGCTTCAGTTCACTGAGTGCATATGTACTGTAGCTCCTTATTTTTAACAACAGAGGCTGTGAGGGATGTTTTAGTGAATAGACTATGATGATTTAAAGGGATAGTTCACTCAAAAATGAAAATTCTGTCTTTAATTATTCACCTTCATGTCGTTCCAAACCCCTAAGACATTCGTTCATCTTCGGAACACAAGTTAAGATATTTTTGATGAAATCCGAGGGCTTTCTGACCCTGCATAGACAGCAACACAACTGACACATTCAACGCCCAGAAAGGTAGTATTTGTAATGTATTTGTGCTGTGTAAACATCAGTCTGTTTTGCAAGAATATTTCTGGCTGTTTGATAAAAAATAATATAAAATGTTACCTTAATTATGGTTATCCAACATGTCATCCAAAATAGAATTCAAAAAAGTTTCTCTTACGTTGAATTTAACCATAAAACTGTACTTAATATCGTAGACAATAACGTTTATTATTTTTTTATTTTTTTTTATTTTTTAGAATTCCATTAATTTATTACAACAAAACTCAATTGTGTATATGTATCTTTAATTACACACTGTGATATGAACAACCAGTCACAAACCTAAAGTATACATCACAGTAATGGTTCCTGCTTTATTTCGAATCATGACTCTCAGTTCAGTGAGGGAGTCATATGTGTTTGATTCTGACTAAGTGTACTGCTCACTCACAAATTGTTAAATGAATCATTTTGACTGACTCATAAGAAAGAACCAGTTCATAAGAGTCATTTTTTCTCGACTCTAAGGAAATAGGAACAAATTATATGAAAGCATACATAGTTCAACTGTCATCAGTGGCTCTTAGACTTTAAATTATTGTCACAAATTTTTATTAGTTGTCGCGTATGTGGCCATTTTAGTAAAAGTCTGGAGCCCTGAGATAAATATGAACGACTACAGCTCTGAAGAAACAACACAATACTGTTGATAACAGTATGACAGTATGAGACCCCATGTGTAACTGTGAGAGAGCAGATGCCCCTGGCCTAAGCTCTTCTTCAGATCTGAGGGATGTTACACTGCACCAGCACTTGCTCTGCTGAACCAAGTAATTTTGTGTCAGCGGGAGAGCGAGCGAGAGTGCTCCCCGGGTGCTGCTTTCCACAGCAGTGAATGAACAAATTACTGCTTTCACAACCAAAGCACTGCTCTGTGGTTGCCCCCAGTCCTTCCTCCCTTTCCTACTGGAGGCAGAGGGAGATTAATTCTAGGGTGTCTTTTGCCCACTGTTGATGAAATTGAGGCCTCGGATGGGGCAAAAGGACTTCTATTGGGAGAAATGGGAGCAGATGGTCAGATGCCTGTAATCTGCTCCTTTTTTCCTCTATTTAACTAAAAGGGAAGCAAGCATCGTTGGCTGCACACAATGAAGAATTTTAGGACAGACTTAAAAGGATCCATGTGTGCTTCACGTGTTCAATTAAATTCTGCAATCTCTATGTTCTACGGTTACGTTCACATGGTCAGTGTTTGGGAAGGCAATCATATTTACTAACAGGTGTGACTCTCAAATTCTGTTTATACAACAGCAGCTCAAATACAGTCTGTATGGATGAATAACTGAGGCCAATTTTCTTCCAAAACTAACATAATTAGTAATCATAGGTATTCATATGGAAAGTGTTGTTAAAGGGATAGTTCACCCAAAAATGAAAATTCTGTCATCATTTACTCACCCTCAAGTAGTTCCAAACCTGTATGACTGTCTTTGTTCTGCTGAACACAAAGGAAGATATTCTGAAGAATGTTGGAAACAGAGCAGTTCTGGGGCACCATTGACTTCCATTTTTTTTTCCTACTATGGAAGTCAATGGTGCCCCAAAACAGCTCATACAAACTTTCTTCAAATATCTTCCTTGTGTTCAGTATAACAAAGAAATCTACAGGCTTGGAACTACTTGAGGTGAGTAAATGATGACAGAATTTACTGGGCTAACTATCTCTTTAATGCATTGGAGTCTAACCACCTCTGAGGTTATTAAATGACAGTTTGGGCTCCAAATCCAGCCTAAATCACACCTGCTTGGAAGTTTCCAATAATCCTGAAGACCTTGATTAGCTGGATCAGGTGTGTTTGATTAGGGTTGGAGCTAAACTGTTCAGAGCTGTGGCCCTCCAGGAATTGAGTTTGAGACCAATGCTTTAATGCATTGACAAAGATATTAAATGTAAGCATTTTACATATCAGCAACCTTCGAGATCTCCAAATCTTTACAAATCATTCAGAACTTATAGAATTAAGGAAGTTAATAAAATATTAAATTCAAGGATTTTATTGCATTTAATCAAGGGGATCGAATCTTTTTTATTTAATGTAATCAATTACATTTCAAGTTGTTACATTTTACACTTTTGTCAATGGGTTAACTACTTTTAAAAGTTTGAGGCAGAACAATTTTTTTTAAATGTTTTTGAATAAGTCTCATATGTTCACCAAGGCTGCATTTATTTAAACAAAAATACTATACAGTAATATTGTGAAATATTATTACAATTTTAAAAAATATATATCTAGTTTAATATATTTTTAAAATGTAATTTATTCCTGTGATGGGATAGCTGAATTTTCAGCATCTTTACTCCAGTCTTCAGTGTCCCATGATCCTTCAGAAATCATTCAAATTTGCTGATTTGGTGCTCAAGAAACATTTCTCATTATTACCACCCTTGAACAGAGTTGTGCTGCTTTATATGTTTGAGGTAACTGCTATATTTTTTTCTTTGGTTTACAAAACAGCGTAAGAGTATAAATGTCTCTATTTTAACTTTTAAAATGATTTAACTTTTAAAATTATTTATTTCTTTCATATAAAAGGACTGACCCCAAACATTTTGGGTACTGTACAATATGTGTCAGTGTCTGTGCAAACATTCAGTTTTATAATGTACTGCACATGTGATAGAAGCACACTTAAAAATGGTAAAAATAAAGATTTTTAAGCTTCTAAAGCTGTGCATTCATAAATGCATTTACAGATCTGTTAAACATGCTGTCCATATTCCAGAACAATTTATGCATAAAACTTGAATACAGAAACTAATGTGATCAACAGAACATGCTTGTATGTAACTGTATTTAGCAAACAGGTCATACTCCACTGCTGTGTGGATGTAGACTCTCTCTCTCTGTGTCTCTCTCGGCCATCCTTTCTCCCTTTCTCCTCCTCTTTTTTCGCTCTTTCTCAATCTCCATTCCAGAGAGGTGAAACCATAAATTCTAATTACAACAAAGTTGTAACAAGCCTGATTTCATTGCATGTGTTGTGGTTTCAAGGCTCAACCAGATACTTTCCTGTATTGAATTGGCTTGGCACGATGTTTAATTCTCCCTGTTTAAGCATACATGCCACCCAAAAAGCCTGGTTTTCAATTACACCATGTACAGTATATCAGCAGTGGCCATTCTCTCTCCATTGTAGTTTCACAGCAAGCACTGGTGCTCACGGTGCCTAATGGATTCCTAAGGCGATCAGGTTTTCAGCCAAAGCACCTTGAATAATTAACCGTTCTGGTAGATGAGCCTCCTTGGGTTTCACGGCTGATTCGGATTACCATGATACATGCACACGCACGCACACGTTCACAACATCAACCCTCTCTATCTGCACCATCACAACAACTCCATCCTCGCTGGCACACTGCTGCGTGTTACATCTTAGCTGGGAAGATGCCCACAACTGGTGTGAAATTTTACACTTCCATATCCAACGAGTGATTTTTGTTTTTCTGACAGAATTTTTTTCTACACGGCACTCTTCCGTTACACTGTTTCCTCACTCCTTAAATTAAACATTTGGGCTCGGATAGACTACTGGTGATCCTCACAAACAACAAAACAGGGAAATGCCTGATGCTAAATCAATTTCTTATGACTATGATGTATATTTTTCATCTGTTCGCTGAGACTCGTTGAGTCATTCTCTGGCTTGAAAAGTCTAGAAAGAATTAGTCAGTTCTTTTTATTACGTTTATAAAACATTTAATACAATAGAACTAAACGCTGATAAAAATGTGGCTTCTCATCCTCCAATAAAATAAATGACATCTTTTATCATTTAAAAAAACAGTAATAAAAAAGAAAAAGTCTTTAAATGAAAACGTTACATTTTTTTAGTTCCCTCTATCAGGTGGGGATTTATTTAACTTTTTTAGGTTGCAAATCACATTTGCACTGTATCATATTTTCACAGATCATGTTGCTAGTGAGACACATTGAATTTTTCCACAATGGTCAATTATGGGAAATGACATCACGCAGCTGGCTTGTGGCGCATTTGAGTTTTTGTGGCTGGCCACCTGATAGCACTTGGCATGACCTGATGCTACTCATGGTTGTTGGTACATGTTTAATGGGACAGCTTGTTCTTGCTCTGTTACATCTATTTGGACAGTGTTCTGACACACATCAGCGGGAATCTGAACAGCTATCCACACCCACACAGTATTTCCTTAACGTAGAACGAACAGCGAGAACACTTTAAATTACAGTGTCCACATTATACATATATGATAGAAATCACAATTTGCAATGAGAAGCCTTAATTGTCATTAATGTCATTCCAAACCTTTATGAATTCTTTCTTCTGTGAAACACAAAAGAAGATATATTATTAACCAATCAGTGATGACCAATGTGGCCTTAATTATTAAAAACACTGAGACATTTTTTAAACTTCTTTTGTCTTGCATGGAAGAAAGGTCACATGTTTGAAACAACATGAGGGTGAGTAAACGATGACAGAATATTCAATTTTGGGTCTTCTTTCCCTTTCACATTTATTGTTTGTAGGGCCCTATGAAATCCCAAATTTAAAATTTAAATTAAATTGTATTAATTTAAAAAAAAAAAGTTAACAAAAATCACATTTTAAGGCCCTATGAATTACATTTTTCCCTCTCAAATTCAGTTTGATTTTTACCTTAAATTCTGTGTTTTCCATTAATTCTGGATTCCATTTTAATGGTTTCATTATATGTTAATAATCAAAAGCATCTCTAATTAATTGATTTTATTAAAAAAAAATATTTATTATTATTTTCTTTCTTTCTTTTTTCCCCCAGAAATACTGTGTTGTGTTTACATTTTTTCTGGTAAATAATTTTTCTGGTAAATATTTCTTTTAAAATAACATTTAATGAGTTTATTATAAGCAATACTACTATCATTACATTAAGTAATATATTTCTGTCACAGTTTCTTCAAGCTAAACCGGACGTTTATTTTTAGTTTCTTTGTGCATAATATGATATTACATCATTTTTCTCAAATAAAACGGTCAAATGCTCATGAAGTGACTCTCAAAGAAGTTCCAGAGATTATGTTTATGTGTTCATGTACTCATATATTGAGGTGGAAGATGCTAAAAACACCGCGAGCATCACACACGTTACAGTATGTGCATAGTAAACAAAACATTCATTCACACAGAGCCACACAGAACATGCAGGATTCATATTTAATTTTTAGTTTTGTGGCTTAATCTTCACAGAGCCTAGTTCATATCGCAATTCGATTTAAGTGTACTGACCTACTTTTGATTTATTTGTCCAAAATTTGGCAAATTCTGTGACATTCCACGTTATACAGTGAATTCCATTTTTATGACTGGATTCCCCAATTCTGTCCGCGTTTTCCGCATCACGAAAATCATAGGGTCCTATGTTTGTTAGTATTACTCATGAACTCAACTTCGCCTGCCTAATCATAAAATTAAGGTGATGCAACTTCACTGAAGACTGGCTCTCAGAAAAGTCTGCTAGCAAGATGTCTGGAAAGACTTCAAGCAGTTATCAAACGGTAAACCAGAGCTTCCTGCCACTTAAATGACCTTCATATTCTCGTTCAGTTACTTTCCTCCAAATGTATCTATGCCTTTAAAAAGTATTAAGAGGTATACTGGGAACTAGCATAACACTATATAAAACTTAAATAGCCAATTAATAGTTGAAAGTGATCTGCATTGTGAGTTTACCCCATCAAAAGCACAAGACCAGAGGTTTGAACTTCCATTCTGCATTGTTGTTATTTTTATACTCTTCCATTCATCATTTTCAGATGTTTTCATTGAGAGGTTCAGAACAGTGATGTTTTTGATAACTGAAACCAAAATGATTAAAAATTGTTTTTGGTAATTAAAATAAAACTGTTATAAACTAACAAAAAAATAAATGTTTTATAATTAATTTTAGAAATAAATTTCTAAAATTAGAAATGTTTCCTGAAAAATTGAAATTATATGAATATAAACTAAAATTAATAAATCCTAAATAGAAATCCTGAATATTCAAAACACAAACTAATAAAAATGACAAAAACAAAATTACTAAAACGAAGATGAAAACTGAAAATAAAAACGCTAAATATTAATAAAAATTACAATAGTATATATAATACTAAAATACTAAAAACAACAATGGAATGTTTCTGATAGCACTATTTTACCACAACCCTTGATCTTTAAAGATGTTTTTATAGTAATAATAGATCCAATCATGGTCCTCATCTTCCAACACCATCTCCAAACACTTTCATCTCAACATCTAACATCTTTTTAAAAGAAATCACATCAAAAGATTATAAGATGCGATGATTAATGAGTCAGGTTTCCAAATCTAATTTCCAGGTTTCAGGAGCCATTAGATGGACCAAGCTTTTAGGTAATAAGGCACTAGCATTGTTGTACCAAATGGCAGCAGAGGGTGGAAATTTCAGTTGGACAAATGAAATTATCTCCAACATGGCAAGCATGGCGTGGCCCCTTTAGAAAGGAGGACAGTTTGGCTCACCATTTCAGTTTATTTATTCATGTTTTGTTTTCTGCTCCAAGCTCATCACTGACATCAATGATGCAATCTGGTTAGGGAAAGCCTGTCTTGGTAAAAAGCCCCACACAACAATGGGCCGCAATGCATGAGCGAGAATGAGGCATTTGGGCCAGAACTGAACGATGAGATACAGCTCATCCTCATATGCTACATTCGCAAAGTAGCCGAGATAAGCTACGCAAGAGATAACAAAACCAAAACATGACAGAAGGGCAGTGATTTGCTAAATGATAATTTGCATGACTGTCCCAGGCCACCCAACATGTTCTTCAGCAGAAATGGATTTTCAGGAAACTGAAACTACATTCGATGATATAGTACAGAAACATGCATGCAGCATCATATCAGTTACTCATACTATAACGGTAAAACAAGCCTGGATAAGAGTTATTCTGAAATCGGAATGAGTTCGGAAAATATTCATTTTGAAACGGCCACGGTGACAACAATGACAACAACAGGAACACAGCCTCCCTCTAATGCAAGCTGGTTTCCTGATGTTCGAGTATTTCCTGTTGCTCCACACGAAGATTTCTCAGGGCTCCGGGACCACGGGATGGGAGGGGTTTTGGGAACGCAGGCTGTACAGGGTTCATCACAGCAGCCTACTTTAGTCATCAAAGGGCAAAAAGTGGCAAGGCTCAATCAATATGAACTGCCAGAGGTGAGAGCCACAAATAACAGTCGGGGCTGAGGCGATACGAGGGCCCGGGTAATGCGGAACGGAACCTGGGTCTTTGCTAAGGAACTGGGGAGATAGAGAGGCCAGACTAATGGAGAACAGAATTAAGGCTTTTAAGAGCCTTTGGAAAGTGATGATGACCAGTGAGACTGAACGGCTCTGATGACTGATCGCTGGGTCATTAAAGACCCTGCTTGTTTTCAAACCCCAGCTCTAATCGTACAATAATACACACTGCAGACAGAAAGCTGGCTTATTTCTTATGTGAGAAAAATGTGAACCTAGTGTGACTATGTTCACCTCAGATACATTAAAATGAAGCAAAGGTTCTATGTTCTCAATGAATGACGTAAACTTGTTGCTGTTTTACAATACCACTGATTTATATAATAACTGATCTCTCTCTCTCTATATATATATATATATATACATTCTAAGAAGAATTTATTAAAATATATAAAATGTATCTATATATCATTTATAATGTTGAACATTGTCAATTTTTGGCATATAGTATAATATTATGAACATAATATTATGAAATTGCAAATCAAATGGGCTAAAAAATGCCAGTATATGGTCAGAAAAAAGTAATAAATAAATAAATAAAAAAAGAGAAAGTGACAAGTGACAGTGGCTTGAAATTCTCTCACACTGGCCCTGGGCCAACAGGCGGTCCTTTTTGTTTTGCATTGTAATGAACTCCATTATTCACATTCAAACTTTATGGATCTCTCTTTCTTTTCATTACAGTCTGTGTTATATCAAGACTCTATTTGAAGAGATAAATGTGCAAATAATCTTCTCAAAATTAATTTTTTTCTTCTGCTTTAACCTCTCCGTGGCAGATACATGAGGCTCATGTAAAATTACATGGGCAATCACAGACTATCGTCCATAATCGCCAGCAAGCAAAATATACATTGTCATTCAATCCCTGATTGCTCGCAGGTTTCCAAACATAAGGAGGATGTGTGAATTGGCTGGCAGAGAAATTGCTTTGACGTTTTATTCCTGCGTCGCGGCGGATTTCTGCACATATCTAAAAATGATTAAACAGGCTTCTGGGGCGCTAGCATTAGTTAAGAAACACAAGGGAGAGGGCTGAGGCTTATCGGTGCTATGAGCGGCCCTGTTAATTCACTACAAATTAGCCCTGGCGTGTGCTGTGAAATAATCAGATGCTTGTTTGTTTGGTCAGGCTGCTGAGGGCCTTTATCTTACGTCTGAGCCTGTGCTCACGCTGAAACTCTCATCTGAAATTAAACAGCCGTTTGCCAGGAAACGCCCGCATGGCTGTTGAAAACTACCAACCCCGACTTGGCACTTGTGTGCAAGTGCCATTCAGCATCTGCTGCACGGGCTTAGTTAGGTAACTTGAGACCCTTCAACCCATCAAATTCATCCCCTTGTTTCTAATGGAGATGGAAGGAGCGCTCTGGCCAGACATACACCTGAGAGTAATTTTTCACTCTAGTCTACTGACTTTTTTCAATACAAATGGGTTTCTCGGAGTGAGGATATAATTGTGTAATATGTCCTGATCGTTGAGTCATTGGACTCTACGTTGTTCGCGAAGGCCAAAAACCACAAGCGCAATATCATGACATAATTCCGAGCAATAACGTTATATTTACATTAATCTAAAGCAGGATGAGGTCATTATCGCAAATGTAACAGAACAGAATGGATTTCATTTTCATGGTGCCAATAGATTTTCATCTCTACGCCAATGAATGTGTGCTTGAATATGTTTCGATGAAAACCGTCCGCTTTTTTTTGTTCTGGTTTTCACTTTATGAGGGGAGTGGATTTCAGCACAGCTGATTTGTCATTGTTTTTTGCACTAAGAGCTATAAATCCATATTCATTAACTTTATAAATCTATTATAAAAAAAATATATAAAAGTGCTTATTGCTACAGTTTCACTGATTTATAGGATGTGAAGGCTTGAATACTAAAACTGCAGTCAGATCTATCATTTATGTGTAAATATACTGTTAGCAAAGGGTAACATACAAAGCAAATACAGTGAAAGATACTTACAAACACTACATTAACAAAAATATCACCAAAAAAGAAGTTATTTTCCACACATTAGGACTCAAATAATACCATTTTATTTATTTATTTACTCCCAATATAAAAGGCATGTGCTTTTTTAATCATGCTGTCCTGTTACCTTTAGATCATATCAGAATATTTATTATTTTTAAGTCATTTGGTTTGAGTACATTTTCAATACTCAATGTTTTTTCATTAACTAATTGGCCTCACTTACTTCCTGTCACTCCCTCCAACCTCTCAAATGTCTATATTCCCCAGGATACAGAAACCATTAAAGGGTTACATGTGCTTGCCAAACTACGCTTAATGCAATGTTTATCAGTCAGACACAATGCCGTTAAATTGTAAATTGAAAGAGTAGTTAATTAAGCTCCTCAGGTTCCCATGGATGGGAATTCACTCACGCAGTATGTGGAGTATTGGCCCACAGACGTAGTTTAGTGCTTTTTAAGGCCTAATCTGTCATTATAGCCTGGAAGAACAATGGTGAAACAGAGCTGTGCCACATTAAATGTGTCCCCTGTGCGTTTAACTGCAATGACCGAACAGCACGACAACTAACCATCAGAGAACACGCCACAGGTCTCAATCACTCCCCGACATTGTTATGACCATGAATGCCCCTCTCACACAATGCCGTTATATTGCCATAAGGAAGAAAGCCTGGGGAAAGAAACAAGGAAAAACGTAAGTGAAAAAGCAGTCCATGCTGGTGCTGAACCTCGTGTGAACCCCGCGCAGCTTCACGGGACACATAAACAACTCAGCTTGCCATCGTGGAGCTTGGGACATGTGGCCAACATGCTTGTGTAAACAAAGACTTACTGCTCTTGCTTGCTTATTACATCTGTCCGTCGGCGTTCTCGACTCGCTGTTTACATTGTTTCGGTGTTGAAAAAGTTTGGTGACGGCAGACACTTGAAATCGAAATTCACTCATTCAAAGGTTGTGACCCCAGCGTTGGCGGATTTGTGCAGTCAACAAATCAGAAAATCTGTCATCATACAGCGGCACAAACTGGAGCTGTACACATTGCATATTCACACTTAAACTTAAGCTAGCAACCCCAGAGGAGCAAAGACACTACAGTCACTGAAGCATTCAAGTTGTACAGCTCAGCAAGGGAAACTTGACACACACAATGAGTCAGCAGTAGACCGGAGCTGCATCTCAGAGTTTGAGCTCTCTGATCCCTGTACTGGATTCTGCTTCTCCTGTTTCTCTGTATCCACCAGCATGGCGAAACAGCACAAAGCAGGTGGCATTACAATAGCATAACTTTCACTAAAAATACATATACATTGTCTTCTATCATGAGCAACTTAGCAAATTTCAACATGAAAAAGTTTAATTTAAAATTTAACATTCATTTAAAAAAAAAAAACATTTACATGTGAAAGAAAAAATATTTTTTATATATATTTCAGCTGATTATTTCTTAGAAAGAAAAACTGTATAATGCTATAAATTATAATATAATTATATAATATAATTATAAATAAACTGTAAAATAAATGTTATAATGTATTATAATTTTATAAACATTTAAGCATATTTATATATATATATATATATATATATATATATATATTATTCATATATATTAATGTTTCTGGTACTATTTTTTAAATATATACCTTAAAAATAATATTTTAAATAGATATAATAAAATATTGTCTTTTGATAAAAACTTTATAGCAAAATATAATAAATTACAAAGCAATATATTTGTAAAATATAACATTTTTAATCTAAAAGGAATAGGACAAAATGCCTAAAAATGGATAAATATTCCTGTTTTTCTATTTGAGAATTTTTAATTTAACTTTTTTTTTTTTAAGTTTTTGTCTTCAAATGGAATTTTTGACTAATTTTTTTTATTCATTGGTTTTAAAATGTTCGTTTTTCTGATTTATTTATTTGTTTATTTATTTATTCTTAATTTCAATACATCTCCTCTCATTTTGTCCTGTAGTCCAGGATTACAGTGGTGGGATTAAGCACAATCTATCCATAGATATGTGTGGCCATTAAGTGCAATTAGATTACAGACTAACATTTGCTTGAGGAGTTTTAATGGTGGCGTTGGCCCTTGGGTGAAGGGCAGGTTTGACAGGGGTATCGAATTAATTCAGTTCATTGGCTTTAGAGAGGAGCTAAACTGGATTACAACTACAGGAGCACTGCCAGTACTGCAGTGAAAAGCTAACTGTGTTTTCAAACATCATGTAGTTCACCTCCAAACTTAGGATTTTATTTATTTATTTATTTCTGTTTTTCTTCTTTTATTCATTCCCACTTTATGAGGTATGGCAGTTCAGAGAGCTTTAATAGTTACTTTTACTCTACAGCATTACATCTTATTTGGAAAAACCGAAAGAAAACTGAGCCTTTGGATCTGATCTGAAAACACATTGGTTGTATTCAGGTCTTGCTATGGTGTGATGTCCTCATCAAGGCTTGTGTCTTATGGACTCAGGTGGAAACCGATGTAATATAATTGACTAACCTTAAAATTTCCCTGCAAACGGATACAGCTGCGTGCCAGGCTCAGCATGCACATGCACTCTGTCAGCCTGAGTTACGTCCAAAACTTTAAAAGTCTTTTCTATTGTTAAATGAGCACCTGGTTTCCATCCATCTCTTAGAAGAACTTTCAATAGATGAGAAAAAATGAACCAATAAGCCGCTCCCCATGCTAGAGGCGGTGTGTAAATCAAGGTTACATGTCTTGGGTGACATAATGTATGTTTTCAGAATAGTAACCATAAAACAATGTTTATCTCTGAATGGCAAGAAGTACTATAATTATTTTTCCTGTTTGTGTGAGATTATGTAATGAAAATTCAATGATTGTCTCAATAGACAAGTTTATTTCAAAAATGAAAGTCATATTATTTACTAACCCTCATGTTATTCCAAACCTGTATGACTTTCTGTGGAAAAACACAAAATGGGAAGTTCGAAGTATGTTCATGCTGCCCTCTTCTCAGAAATGAACGTGAATGTGAACCAGGAGCTTTCAAGCATTATAAATAGATGGCCATATTATCCTTTTGTGTGAGGAAAAGACTGAAAATCTTGCTTGACAGCTGTGGTTACCATTCACATTCATTGTATGGAAAAGAGGAGCTTTGACAAACTCATGATTCATGGAAGACTAAAAGTCATACAGTATGTTTAGAAAGCTATTTAGAGTAAATAATGCCACAAGTGTTATTTTCAGGTGACCTATACCTCACTGGATGTGGGTAAAGGTATAAAAACAGGTCAGTGTGCTATATATGGAGCAGTGAAAAACGTTATAGTAAATACAGTAGGAGGCAGCTGACTAGACAGTTTTCTTCTAATTCTCTCTATTGTTTGTTTTAGAAACATTACTTTCACTTTCACAGTTGGACCATGAACTTACAACACTGATAAGTGAACCAAAGAGTCTGTTGTGATTTCTAATCATGTTTATGGTTTTCCAAACATGCTTGAGCATGTTTTTCTTTAAGTGCTCTTTATTGTCTCACTCAGCTTTATCAGCATCTACTTCAATGGTTTTTGCAGCCTCATATATACAAAAGGCAGCTTATCCCAGCATGTTTTACAGTTGAAGCAGCATTTGTTCACACTCGAATATCTTGCTTACGGGTCTGTGAACCGTTTTACGTCTTTGGCAGCCGTGAGCTGTATTTACGATAAAATAGTGGAAAAATAAACGTCCCACCTCAAAGCTGTCATCACCATCAACAGTCAAAGTCCACAAGGCTGGCACTGCAGCGCAGACAGACACAAGTACAAACAGAGGGAATGACTTTGCAGGTGTCACACGATCACTTCTGATGGCTTTTTTTCCACATGTTGCTCGGTCTGGAAATGAGATACAGTATATGCCTTCTGTCTTGATTTTCATACAGACGGAAAAGGCTTTCTAAAAGAATCTTGTTTGATTTATGCATTAAACATGACAAACTAATGGACCGGCAGTTTAGACACTATGATATCCTGGATTATTTGTCTTCCATTAATGTTTCATTGAAGCTGGTGCTACATGGCGGCAGTGAGAGTAGGAAACAGGGCTGTAATTGTGCAGTGTGGTCCATTTGAAGAAATAAGCGCAACTTCTGCATGCAATTTAGAATTTTTATGATGCAAAATAAATAATTTTGAACTCTATCCCATCTGCTTTGTAGCATATTTTATGTGTGGTAATATAACGGCTAAATACGTGGTGAAATATTTTGCACATTTTCTAAAAAGTGTAACCATTTGGGATACAATCAATCAAGTAATTATTAGCATACTTTAGCAGAATGCAGTTTGGGAGCGATAATGCCACTCTGCACACACTCACAGGGTTATTTATGTACCCGCCCTGTCCGATCGCAGCTCTGGACTGCACCTGGTCCCCCTCCACTGGCTCGCTAATGCCAGCTTTCCATTGTCCTTCCATTCCATTTGGCCTGTCTTTCTACAATGCACCTGCATAGTACAGATGGAAACAAACAGAGGCACTGGGTGGCCTTCTCTACATAAAACCATTTCATAAACATCTCTCATCTGGGCACTGTGGCAACAGGGAGATTAATCCATTTGTAAAGAGAAAAGTGTGACAGACACATACACATACTAATCATGAATGGATTTGATTGAAACACTGAAAAAACAGAGATTAATCATCAGACTGAAAAATCTTGCCAAAAGTAGTGCCAATATGGAATGAAAATGGAAGAAATATGCAGTATTTGTCCAATCAAAAAAAAAATCTATTCACGGTAAAAATCACCTTGAAAGGTTTTTTTTTTTTCTTGCATGTCATTATGAATGTTTTTGGCCTACTTACCAAACTTACATGCTAATAAAATTGTGTATTTCAGTGTAAAATATAACTAATGTAATATAATCCTTTTCATTGTAAATTATAAGATTTGTACATTTAAATTTTTTTAATTTACAAAAAAAAATTACATTTAACAGTACTTTACTTTTGGGTAAATGAACAGTTTTCCCCATATATATAACAAGGGTACTTGCTGTTAATCAATTTTAACAGTATTTTAACACTCTTTTAAAGGTTATACATATTATTTTTACAGTTATTCATTTTTTACAGTGTAGTGTCTAATAGACCTGCATAGTCAGAACAATTAGAAAATTGCGATTTAACAGGTTGCTTCACAAAACAACTTCACACATCTTCATTTGATAACTATTAATCTTTTAAACTTTTACTTTCTCTAATCCACCTCTTAATTTTGTCAATTTATTTTGATAGTTTAAAAATGTTTTTTAAAAAGTATTGTAATCATTTTTTGGGCTCGTTTTGTTTTTATCACAGTCACAAAGCATCCTGGGTAACAGGAGTGCCACACTACTTTTAATTTTTTAAATTACATTTTTAATTGTATTTGTGTTTTATTAATTTCTAAAATTACTTTAATTTTTTTTTTTACATTATTTTAGCTTAAATATGTTATGGTAATTACTTATTGCTTGAAGACTTTTAAATTCACAATTTCACACATTATCCTTAAGTACTTGTAAGTACAATTTCCTAGTACTTTTTCAACTCTATCACGTTCATACATCTTGATGAAGAACAGCAGAAGGGCGTCCTGAAATGGATCTGTGAAGACCTCAATGAGAGATTCAATACAGGCATGCTCAGAGGCTTCAACTACCACAAACACAGCATTGCAAACAAAAACATATGAGTATATGCAGTTGAATATGAGCCAAGATATGCAGTCTACATCTGGAAAAAAAAAAAAAAAAAAGCTGCTTTTTTTGGCCCATATTTCTGAAGGGTGAGGAACCGCCCCACTGTAACACTGAACAGGGATGACCGACGTCACGTTCCTGTCAGCCACGGGGCAGTACTCTGACACAAAGCCTTCTGTAAGTCCTTTTCTCTCTATTACCACATAAATGTTTGGGTGAAAGCAGTTCTGAGAAAACAATCCGTGCCATATTGAATCTTTTTCATCATGACAGCCATCCAGATGTGTGGTCAGAAGCATGAGAATTCAAAAAAGGGAGGAAATCATTTACAGGATGGTCTGTTTAATGCCATACGCATGTTTGATGTGAAATTGTTAGTCATAACTAATAGTCTTCAGCGCTGTTCACATTTTAAATATAAATCCCAGGACGGTTGTGCACCTGATTGCTGATCACTCTCTGGGCTTCAACAAAGCAAAAAACACCCTCTGCTCACATGACCTCATGTGGACCTACTTTCATGTTTTTCTGAGAATGCCATGAGATCTTTAGCCAGTAATAATAGATCCAAACTGAAAAAGCGTTTTGAATTGATGGTTTTATTGTTCTTGACATTGCGCCATATAGAGGAATGCAGAGAGAGACTGGCTTTACTAATATTAGACAGCAGGATGAATTACCCTTCTTTGTTTCAACACAAAAATATTGCAGTCCTGTCAAAATGTAAATTGTTGCAAATGACATGACTTTCTAATCTGATGCCATTTACAATCTGTTTTTACTAGTATCACAGGTTCATCCTCTTTTCTTGAGGATGATGTTATCTGTGTTCAGTGTGATTCTCACAACACAAAAATAACCAAAAAGTTAAACAGTGTTATTTTGGACATGTCTGCATGATAATTCTTTTTGAATTCTCTTATGTTGTCCAAGGCTACATTTATACATTTTTCATTTTTATTTTTTTATTTAATTTATATATATTATTACTGTTTTATATTTTTCCATTTCTTAGCTGAATTTTAGCAGCCATTACTCTGGTGCAAAAGTTCTTAATGTTTTCAGTGTTAAACACAGTTGTGCGGCTTAATATTTTTGTGGAAACAGTGATACTTTAAATGAGCAGCATTCATTTGAAATCTTGTTTTATTGTCACTTTTTAAAAAAAATATCATCCTTGAATAAAAGTATTGATTTCTTTCACAAAAAAAAAACCTGACCCCAACGGTAGTACAACTAAACTCCACGAGTAATAAAATAGATGTCTTCCTGGTAATTCATGCATTTATGTCTGTGGTATTTCTCTACAAGATTCCAAAGAACAACATGTTCATCACAGTCCAGTGTACTCAGATCTAGACAAGACTGCACATGCAAGAATACAGAAAAGCAGACAAGGTCTTATCTACCCTGTGATTCATAATTGTCCTCGGGGGGCTTCAGATGCTACCTAAGGAGCCCCCTAATGCCCCTCTGTTGATTAGCTGGAATTTAGCCTTTAAGCAGTACTACAAGGTGTTGTACAACTGCGATTCAATTACAGAAACAGTGGTGAGAGATGTATTATGAGATAAAACAAAAAGCAGGGGAAGATCAGCCCATCGTGCCCCTGGGGTTATGATGTCTGGAATGAAAAAAAAAAAAAGAAACTGCTTGCTGATGTCAAAGAAATAAGGAGAGACTATAACTAGAGCCAGAAACAGAGCTTGGTTTTGCTTTGTTGACAGGCAAGGGCCCTGCTCTCTATCGGAGGGCATATCCACTCCCTGTCCCTTGGCAGCTTCACTGCGGACCCACAGAGTTCCTAAGAAAACAAACTAAGTGGCTTTTGCTTTTGTTTATGCATAAATTTGCGGCACAATGACATCATATCACTCCATTGTGCAGACAGACAGATAGCTATGTTTTTCAAAACCTAGTGAGACACCTAGGAAGCAGCATTTTAATGTATCAGTCTTGACACAAACGCTCCTAAAATAACTGGTTTTAACCAAATTCTAAGGCAACATGTATCATTTGGGGAGGATGCAATCCCAGAATGAACCGCAACAGGTAATAAAAAAAAAGAAAAAAAATCAAAGATGACAGAAACTTATTTCGTTAAATAATAAACAGTTCAGTTTAATTAAAAATGTATAATTTGACTAAATATTTCTGTGGATTTTTATGGATGTATCTTTAGTTTTAGAACACAACAACATTTTTTATGCAAAGATGCTCTCATTCACTTAAAACAGTTTTGAAACTAGGTTCTGGAAGGCCGTAAGACAATTGGCAAAAATAAATAAAATAAAATAAAATAATAGTAGGTCTAACAGTACAGTGCTAAATATTTTAAATATTTCCCAGATCTTATTTTACACATTTATTAATTTGTACAGTATAGATCTTTATACGTGACAAACTGGCTTTTAAATTTTACAGTGGGGAACATGAGGATGATCATATTTGAGGGTCCATTGCATTTAAAAGAGTAAAACAATGCAAGTGAATTACAGCATAAAAGGGAAGTAGACTGTTAAAGCACATCTGGAATTTATAATCCATTTTATGTGAAGCAGAGATTGTTTTCATTTTTGTGTTGCACATATTAGTTATATTTGGTGTAACTGGCGCTAGAGCCTGAGTGAGAGCTTTGCTTTCACAGCCAATCTTTATGTTCAATATAATATATTTAGCGTTTCTCATTGTGCCCTGGCCAATATCACTCTCTCCCCCATAGGGGATATCCATGGGAACTGTGCTCCTGTTATCGGACCCCCACAAAACGTGGCACTCACAGAAAGGAAATGAGACAGAGGAAAAGGCCAGGTTGGGATGGGGGAAGGGGGTAATGACAGGAAAGCAGCTATTGAACCAGCTTTAAGGCCACAGCATCCTCAGAAACTCATTCACAAAGAGCATGGCTGGTTCGACGCCCATCAGTGTGGCTTTGTCAATGAAGAGACACAGCTGATGGGCTGGATGGAGAAGTCCATGAAGAGTCTATTTT
>JAFVLL020006439.1:0-36123 GCA_021397915.2 Tor tambroides | reverse complement strand
AAAGTTTGGAAACGAACAAAGTTTACTAATGTGATTTCAGCATTAATGGTAAACTGATGTCACATAAAGTATCTTACCTTTGATAGATGCGCAGAGAATGCGTTGAATTAAACAACCGAGGCAGATCGCCGCTGTTTTCTTCTGCGAATTCAAACTTCCCGCGGTGCCGAAACACGGAAGAGCGCCACGAGAGCGCTAGCGGCCAAAAGAATATTGCATCCGTAGTGGTTTAGCACTACCATTGAGAATGAATGGGAAACGATTTAGGGCCGTTTAGCTAAAGAATCCGCGGCCGCCGCGCGGGGGAGACCGGGGTTCGATTCCCCGACGGGGAGAATAGCAATCTTTTGAAAACCCATTTCATTTTCAATGGGTTTGAGACTTTATTTTTATCAAGCAACAAGTAGGTACTTCTGTCAGGACCACTGAAGTCAAAGATGACTGACAATTAGCATAGAGTTTTGGATCGGCGGTATGGTTCTGTTCTGGGCAAGAACTCCCTGCACATCCATGCAGCCTAGCATGGATAAGAGCAGGGAGAGCAGCAATAACCCCCCAGGGTAAACAGAACAGAACCAACATAAATGTCTTGCAGATATCATAAAAGTTCAATAATTTAATGTAACATTTTAAAAATTAGTCTGATTCAAAGGAGAATCAGAAGGCCGAATCCTGACTGACGAGAGGAGGAGTTGGGGATGGAGAAGGGTAACTAGCTATCGAGCGATGCGAAAGTTGGTGATAATACTGAATCTTATATATGAATCTTATATACTGATCTTATATATGGGTGCTGTGATAGGTGTCTCCTCCCTATAGGTAGATGTGGATCAGCTGAGAGTCAATGTGACCCGCCGGAACTAACGCTAAACTTGATTTATGGCCCGAGCTTAGGAACAGAGAAAGATTAAGTTAGGGTTAGGCGAAGAATCAGAATATTTATCCACCTAACATAGCGCTCCAAATTAAAAGAGGTGGGCCGCAGGCACAAAATCATGCTTGTTTTTTGTTAGTTGCAACGCTCAAGCCATAGAGAAATATTTCAAGATAAATTAACCTTTTGTTCCGAGATATACTTAAACTTTAAATGCTTCAAAAAAGACCCTTATTAAAACTACAACACTCCTGCAAGAGGGTGAGAATGCAATGGAATTTAACCATAATCCAATATGAACAGCCAACCAGAACTGTTTACACAGTTATACTGTAGTTATACTGAAAGTCATACCACACAATCATACCACACAATTCTCAAAAGCAATAAAACTCCCAAAACAATATACCCTACATTTAGGTTAGACATTTTCAGTTGTCCAACATCTACCCCTTGTGGTTTGTTGTGGTAGTGACTTGGACAAAACAAGAAGTTGGACCAGAGCTTAGGAACCGAGAAAGATTTAGTTGAGGAGGATCAGGTTTCTGTCGTTATTGCTCCTGACATAATGCTCCAGATGGAGCGAGAGTTGTTTTTTGTGAACCGTGAGCATTTGGCCCAGCTGAGTCCCTACTTCCGAGCCTTTTTTTTTTTGGGCAGTGGTCAGCAGAACACCAGGAAGCATGTTGAGATTAAGGGCCTTGGACCACAGCAGTTCCACACACTAACTGAGTTACAAAAAAACCATCAAATAAAATCCAGTCAGTGTCATGTAAACTCAAGTATATGGTGCCATCTACTGGCCACATACTCAGCTCACTCCTCGTTAGTATAGTGGTAAGTATCCCCGCCTGTCACGCGGGAGACCGGGGTTCGATTCCCCGACGGGGAGAAATGCTATCTTTTGAAAACCCATTTCATTTTCAGTGGGTTTGAGACAACAAATTATTTTTGTTCAACAAGAAGTAAGTACTTATGACCTTAGCATAGGCACAGAGAAAGATTTTGTTGTGAAAGATCAGGATAGTGTCTACGTCAGACCTGACGTAGTGCTCCAGGTGGAGAGAGAGTTGTTGTTTGTGAACCATGGGCATTTGGGCCAGCTAAGTCCCTACTTCCAAGCCTTGTTTTTTGGTAGTGGTCAGGAGAGCACCAAGACACGTATCAGGATTAAGGAAGTTGGACCACAAACACAAAACCACAGCCAAGATTTTTTGGTTGCAATGCTCTGGATGTATAGGAGTGACAAGTCAAGTTCTGAGACGTACACAGAACTTAAACTTAGATGCTTCACCAAAGCCCCCCCCCCCCATTAAAAGTACTACACTTCTGCAAGAGAGAGAACAGAACAACATAAACCATAATCATTTGCAATATGAACAGCCAACCAGAACCATTTACTTTTATGTGCAGTTATATTGCAAGTCAAATGTTTGAATTTCAAATTTCATTATTCTTGTATTCAAACATTCCAAATTGTAATTAAATAAATAGGGATATAATGCGAGGATATACCCAGACTGTAGTCTACCCTTGTACAATTGTTTGAATGACTTGTCTGGCTTTAAGAGCCACTTGACAATATAGAGGCTGCAAATCTTAGAGGTTGCAAGATCATATCACAAAATGGCAGTTGTTTGTATTTTGTAAATACAAGAAACTCCACACAGTGGTTTCTCAAGTGAAGTCATTAATCTCTTGAGCTATTATATAGATAATTACCACAAAAATAAGTTCATCAGAATTTCCCCAAGTAAAATACACTACATATAGGTTAAATATGTTTGGTTGTCCAATATCTAGCCCTGGAGGTTTGTTGTGGTAAAACTTGCATACACATTATAAGCCCTGATGTTTAGACTAATGCCAGCCGTATATAACTCAACAATCCTTGAAAGATACTGCTCTAAATATTCACAAAAGCTTTTTTGCATACTTTTTAAAATTGGGTCTCTCTAGCACTTTAACTGTGATATATTTAGCCCTTGTTTTTATTTGCTTGCTGACCCCATTCCCATGGAGAGTGAGTGACAGGCTAGAGCAAGAATATAATTGTCACATGACACACTTCAGCAGAGAAGTGAGTGTTGGGAGGGGGAGTGCACAGTCATGGCTTGTGCAAAGCAAGTGGACGGCCCGGCAATGCAGAAGTCCAGACACAGCCACTGCTCAGCGGCTCTGGAGTTCCAGCTGTTTGTGTTTGGCGGTAGCATGGATGAGGGGCCTGTGGCCGACGTCGAGAGGCTGGTTTTGGGAGCCGAGGCTGTGGAAAGGGCAGCCACTGTCACATTGGGGACTAGTATTTATGTGGCCTGTGGTCTAGATGAGAATGGGGATGTTTACAGTAGGATTCAGAGATACAGGCCAGAGGTTGATCAATGGGATGTTGTGTCCTATTCTCCATTCCCACGGTGAGTAGACACAGTTGTGTCTAACTTGTTCCAAGCAAGGCTTGGGCAAGTCTTACCCTCAAGGTCAACTGCCCTGCAGATTTTACCTCCAACCCCAAACACATCTAAAACATCTAACAGGATTATTTGAAAATTGCACAGGTGTGACTGATTAGGGTTGGAGCTAAACTCAAGAGCCAATGTTGTCCACCCTTTTTAAGGCAATACTTTTCAAAGATGCCACCACAAATAGTTCTGTATCAGTTCTATACACTTTGGTAAACCAAAGTGAATTCTTATTTGGACACGTGTACTTCTTTTCCAGTTACGATCTTCTTGCAACTGAGCTCAATGGTGCCCTCTATCTACTGGGAGGACAGGCTCTGCGCTTAGACACTGACAGCAAATTCTTTACAGGCTGTGCCACAGTTAACGGGCAGATTTACATACTAAGCGAGAGGAAGATAAACAAAACATATCCAAACATGATTCTACTGGACCCATACATTGACACTTGCTTGGAAGTTGATGATAAAATACCCTGTCCTGTCCCCATAAGAGGTTGTATCACAATGCATGTCAATCCTTTCTAAAGCTATAATGTCAACACTATTCCTTCTTTAAGTCAGAGGACAAGTATTAAACCAATGCAGGAACATTTTGTTCAGCAATAGGATAATCATATTCTAAAACATTTTTATTGTTAATCAAAAGGTCACAGAGAAAAATGTCGAATGAGAAGTATGCAACATTAACAGTATTTAAGATTATAAGAATATATCCCTCTTCTGTCATTGTTACAAGTAATATAACAGGTACAAAATGTTGCGTTAAACTCAGAACACGGTAAATCCCAATAAAAAAAAAGGAAAATTCATACAAAAACAATCAGGTTTTTTTAAAACATAAGTTAAACAGTGAAAGACAGATGCACAGCTTTAGAACGAAAGGTCAGTTATGGCTACTGTGCAAATAAACTTTCTAGAACCATCTAGAACAACAAAAATACTTTGCCTTCAGCCCTTGGAGCAGATTCAATACATCAAGGGGCCTACATAGGCATCCTCAAATTCATCTACCCCCTTTGACTTTTAAGATTTCGAGGCACATGCTCCAGTGAGAAATCATCTGATTCCTCATTTGGTAAGGCAAATGCAACCAAAGTGCCATCTAACAAAACAACAAACTCCAGTAGTTTCTTGCAACAAAATCTTTCAGTAGCAGAATCACTAAGACAAGCGGACATTTCACCACTAGATGGTGCCACAAGTCTTTCCCAGTGGTCCACTAAAGCCCATTTTGAAAACAACAACCACTGCAGAAAATTCACACATTTCCACACAACTTAGAAGAATACAAATACAAAAGTATTTAAAAAGAATGCATCTAAATATTGTGGGTCTCTCTAGTTAGGAGAGCTGACTCATTTTTTTTTTTAAATATCACTGTTCCATAATGAACAGTTGCATAATTAGTAAACTAATCAACAATTCAACAATTAAATACTTAAAATGTCTGTTTTTTATGTATGCAAACTTTTTAATCTGAGTTTAAATGCTACTCAGCCAATGTACTATAATTAATTAGACTAACTTTAATTAGACTAACTTTAATTCAAGTTGAACCTATTTCCAATATACTCCAATGGTAATGTAATAATACAAACTAGTAGTATTTTTTGTTTTACGCAATCTACTGACTACGCATTGTTTTCACTAAAACAAAACATCAGCGGTCTGAAATTACAGTAGGACCTTGACAAACAAGTTAAGCCAAGAAAGTTGGAGATGATTTAACACGTTTAAATACATTAAGTAGCATTACTATCTGGCTTTCGGCATTCTGCTATTCATTTTTCGCCTCTGATTCGTTAAATTGTTCAGAACACAGTTATTGGCTAACGACGCCAATTTAGAGTTAAGGGCACCCTTTTTCTGCTCCCAGCTGTGTTCTTCTTCTCCACCTTCATCATCTTCTTCCTCAGCCTCACTCTCTTCATCGCTCCGTTCATCACGTTCCACCTTAACAACACGTTTGTTAGAAAATTGAGGGATAGCCTCATTTATAAACTTACAACTTAAGATACTCACTTTGCCTAAAAAGACAAATTTGTGAACCATTCGAAGAATCAGCCAAGCCCAGAAGATGTGAAGAGCTTGAAGAACCAGCAACAGGCCGTTCAAGAAATAATAACCAGGGTACGGAGGAAAGACGTCCAACGAATCCACCACAGCTGTATAGACGATTCTGGAAATTAATCAAAATACGGTTTATAAATCGTAAAAAGATTTTAGCCATCAGAAAGTTTTAGATTTAAGAAGAACCCATTCAAAATGATTTGAAATCAGCATTAAATGAAAAATGAAGTTCTTACCTGCATGGGAAAACCACGAGACGAGTTACCAGGAACACGGCAGCGAAAACGACAAACAAGGCATCGCACGTCTTTCTCCATCCAGCATAATTGAACATTTTAGCAGACTGCAAATCAAGCAAAAACAAAACATTAGTTGTTTCTTTATATATCTTTATTATTCCTTTGTATATTGACTTTTATAAGTCAAAGTCATTTATGTGCTTTATTCAGTTTCAATAAGATGTGCTTGCTATATATATATATATATATATATATATATATAAAAAAGTGTATATATATATATATATATATACATAATGTGTCTTCTGGTATTTATTAACCCCTTAAAAAGAACATGAAACAACTTATAAAATAAATACTCTCAGAATCCTGTTTTTCAGTATTGATGTGTTATAAACTTCTGCAATGAACTCAATTATGTGGACTTTGCGAATTAACAAAGATAGTTAACAGGACAATCAAATTGTTGCTTTATTCATATTAAAACTTACTTAAGGAATAATCACAATTTATCTTCCATGTGTTAATTTTAACAATAATCCTGTCTTCTGCACTTTGCCAAAAAAAAAGAAAAGGTTTAAAGAATAAATGAAATTAATGTTTTATTCATTTACCAGAAAAAATTAAATCCACAACACATAATTTCTGAAAAAAACAAAACTTTTCACAGTGCCCAATTATTATTAATTCTTTATATAAAAATGTATTCAATTGTTTTTATGAATTCACTTAATTAGACATACTTTTTGATTATTAAAATGTAATTAAACCATTAAAATGTAATAAAAAAAAGGAAAATAAACAGGTAAAAATAAACAGAATTTGATCAAAAAAAAAAAACATATTTCATAGGGCTCTAAAAATGTAAATTTTGTTAAATTGTTAATAAGTTGTACTTAAATTCTATAAGTCTCATGATTTCAATTAATCAGACATGGTTTTTCATTACAAAAATTTAAATTAACTGTTAAAACAGAATCCAGACAAATTACGGAATTTGGGGAGAAAAAAAAAAACAATTTGGGAAAAAATACAACGTATTTCATAGGGCCCTAAAGATGTAATTTTTGTTAAACTTTTAATAAATTCTTATTCAATTATATGAGTTTCATTATTTCAATTAATTAGTCTTGTGCTTGAATGCTTTTTCATTAATAAAATTTAATCTGACCATTAAAACAAAGTCCAGAAAGATTAAAACAGGGGGGAAAAAAACCAAAACGGAATTTGGAAAAAATAAAACAGAATTTTACGTATTTCATAAGGCCCTACATCAGTGTAAATCCTGAGGTCATGATGTCATAATGGAAGCTGACAGAGCGGCCAATCAGATTCTGAGATTTACCTCCAACAGGAAGTCCGAAGAGTCGTGGACGAGCATCACCAGGGTTCCCACGCGCACATAGTTCCCACAGTAAGAGAACGCGATGAGGAAAATGGTGGCGATGTGGTGAATGATCTGCTCTTTGAAGTCCTACACAACCCAAAACAAACATATAAGCACAATTCATCGATTTTCAGATCTTTCGAAGGACATTTCACACAGAATTTCAGGAAACTTACTTTGCGCTTTATGTCCACCGATACGCAGAGCAGAAGCGAGAGGTAGAAGGACAACTCCACGATGTAATACCAGTATTGAGCTTCTGCTACGGCCTGCAGACCAAATCACAAATAACAGCATCTGGAAGAGCAGAACTATGGATTTTATGTCTCTTATTTCAGAATTAACACACCCATATTCAAGTGAAAGGTAAAAAGGTGTAAATATCTAGTTTCCAGAAACATTTCATCCCTAAAATTCACTTGTTTCTGAGAACAAATGAAACATGAACATTGTGATGATTCTAGCTCTTGTGAGATAGGTCTTGAGTGTTTTGATCAGATCGTGGGGTGCGGCGCTCACTAGTTCCTCCGATTTCTGCCTAATCTCAAGTTCCTGGGATTGTTCAGCAGGAAGTGAATGTGTGTGGAGAGCCGTTTGTTACGGACCTGTCTTGGGTATCCGTGCCAGCATTCCCGATGATCCCAAAACCACGGAGTCTGAAAAACACCATTTGACAAAAAATGATTACATGTGAATCTATATGTCTGAATGCGCAAGTTTTGATGAAGAAAAAAAAAAAAAATATATATATATATATATATATATATATATATATATATATATATACACACTTTGGAGTAACATGCACCCATTTTTCATTCATTATATGACCACTAATTTTTGTGTATGAAGTGTATTAAATATTAAGAATTAAAAATCATTTTTTTTTTAAATTAAATAAAAAATATTATCAAATACTTTTTTTTACATTTTAGCGTATTACTAAGAAAAGTGTATTAGATATAATTAAGAATTAATAAAAATCATTTTATTATTTTTTTAATATTTATATTATTATATCCTCATAAATATTTTATTTTAAATAAAATAAATATGTATGCAAAGAAAATCTTTTTGTTTTTTTAACTGGAGAGTAATTTTGTGTTAAATACAGGACTGCAAAACTTTTTGTATTAAGTGTATTAGATATAAAGAAATTATTAAATTATTATATTTCTAAATATTTTATTAAAAACATTTAAGGAAAATAAAATCACATAAAACAAATAATAATTATTATTATCTTTTTTACTTGAGTAAAATGCGCAATTTTTTCACTTATTATAGAACCGCTAATTTTTGTGTATTAAGTATATTAGATATTATAACGAAATAATACAAATCTATTATTATTAAAACATTTATAACCTAACATTACCAAATTATTATTATTATATAATTATTATTATTATTTTACTTTGGAGTAATAACAAGTACCAATTTTTATTTACTTTTATTGTATTTCTATAAATGTTTTATTTTAAATAAAAAATATATTTATGCCAAATATTATAATCACACAAAATATATTAATATTCTTCTCTTCTTCTTCTTCAAATAATATTAAATGAAAGGGAAAAAATTTAAACATTTTTCTGAAATTTTTAGTCACAAATGGCAACTTTTTTCCTGAGAACGTCTCAGTATTTGACTACATTTCCAAACGTGAGCATGATGCTGAGGAGAGAAGTGAGAAACCCCAGCATTATGGAGACACTCACGTTAATGAGCGAGACGAGACCAGCTGAGAACGCGATGAGATAAAACACAAACCTCCACCTGAGGAAGCACACAGGAAAGCTCATGTTAATCAAATGCAAACACAATCAATCACAGACGTCTGCTGTGGGTTATTTTTAGCAGACTTTAGAGGCTTACGAGGCTTCACAGAACTTCCTGGTGTTTCCGGGTCGGTCCTGGTTTCGGCGGTGACGCAGCCAGGTCTGGATCTGACGCTGAGAGAGTCCGCACTGCTTCTCCAGAACCAGCAAATCACTCTGAACAAACAAACACAGACACGGGAAGACAAAAATGAGCATTTCTTTGTTTTATATTTTGAAACTAATTTGTTGATATTTTTTTTAGGCACATTTTCTAACTATTATATTGTATTTTATATTATAAATAAACTGCAATATAATAACCATAACCCTAAAAATGAAATGTTCATTGAATGTTGCTTAAAAGAAAAATTAATCCATATATAAAAATGAAAAATTAACCCTGAAAATGAAATGTCACAATCTTTTGCTTTAAATGAAAAATGGAATACAAAGCACATTTATTAATTTGTTGGGTGATTTAATAATTACTGAAAAGTTTTTTGTTTTGTAACTATTTAATGATGTATTAAATGGTTATTTTAATGGCATTTAATAGTAATTTGGCCCTCTATATAGTTTTAAAAAACTAATATATATATATATATATATATATATATATATATATATATATAGTTTTTACGTTATAAAATGTTATTTTTTGTGTATGCAGTTATTTATTTTATATATATATATATATATATATATATATATATATATATATACATATATATTTTAAATAATACATTAATTTATTTTTTCAAATTTATAAAATATAGATATTTATATTTATAATATACATACATATATATGTGTGTGTGTGTGTGTGTTTTATATAATATAATATCATATATAAATATAAATTAATTTTACAAAACAAATACTTAAAATATGAATGCACCACGGAAGTATTTGATTTCATAAAATGTAATATATATAATATTTCATAATCATTAATAATTCTAAAAAAATATAAAGAATATTATAAACTATTGTTGTTATATTATAAATGTTGAATATTATATTATATTATGCTGCTTTTGAAAATTAACCTAATTTTGCCCAAAAATCTAAATATGCAATGAATGTATCACCAGGAGAGAAAGCAATCCCAGAATTCATTGCAAATAAAATTAAATAAATAAATAAATAGTATTTGAATTTTGATTAATACTGTAATAATATTGTAATGAAATACTGCAAAAAATGTGATACAATTTTAAATAATATTATAATGAGATGATTAATAAGTAAACAGTCCCATTTAATTAAAAAGGGCCATTTTACCCAGTGTTTTTGCGCTCATGTGACTCACTAACCTGTGACGGCTGCTGCTTCTTCTGCAGGTAAAAGGCCTCCAGCGTCGGGACGGGCGTGACGTGCACCCGAACCCTGTCCCGGACGCCCAACCTGCGGCTGAGCGGCAGAGCCACAACCCTGTAACACACAGACAGCGACAAACATGACTCAACGCGCCGGCACTCGAGGGCGCGACACTCGCCGAAACCCAACACCGTCTGTAACTCAAGATCTTTAATCAAGCGCGAGACGCTGTGCAGCGAGAACTGGGCGGCTTTTGAGGAGTTAACGTCAAGAAAGGGAGCGACGTGAGAAACAGCTGGCGTTGGAAGCCAGAGGCAATCGCGCCCTTTCTGCGATACATATATATACGGCAGGTCTGCACTTGACTCGCTCTTCCAGACCGGCAGAGTAACTTCACCACTCTGTAATATAAGAGTGAATAAATGGCCAAGAGGTCAGATTTCATCACATAACCAACTGAAATAAGACAGAAATTAATATGATATGTGACAGGAGCTTTGGTTGATACGCATAATGCCATGTAGCCCTGCCCACCAGAGAATTCGATTGGTCTATAATAGTGCTTCTCTTAACTGTGCCTTAAATATTAAATAGCTTCTGATTGGCTGTCAATGTGTCACGATGCACAGCAGTTTCACATTTATTGCATTACACTGCGCCTGCTTAAAAAATTTATTCTCATTACTGCAATGCAAAAATGTATATTTTATTTAATTTCTTAATAATACTACTACTAATAATAATGCATTTGAAATTATTGCTAAATATAAATAATACAGTATAAAAAATAACTTATATTTTTTAATTATAATATACTGAAATATGATATAATAAGTGTAACCCTGCAAATACATAATCTCCAGAAGGAAAAACCATGCATTAAAGGGATAGTTCACCCAAAAATGAAGCTTCTGTCATCATTTACTCACCCTCAAGTAGTTCCAAACCTGTGTGAATGTCTTAGTTCTGCTGAACACAAAGGAAGATATTCTGAAGAATGTGGGAAACAGAGCAGTTCTGGAGCACCATTGACTTCCATAGTATTTTTTTTTTCCTACTATGGAAGTCAATGGTGCCCCAAAACAGCCTGGTTACAAACTTTCTTCAAAATATCTTCCTTTGTGTTCAGCAGAACAAAGAAACTCATACAGGTTTGGAACTACTTGAGGGTGAGTAAATGATGACAGAATTTTCATTTTTGGGTGAACTATTCCTTTAAGAGCCAGGGGGGTGAAAACTTTTGAACAAAATGAAGATGTGTACATTTTCCTTATTTTGCCTAAATATCATATTTTTTTCCATTTAGCACTGCCCTTCAGAAGCTACAGAAGATACTTACATGTTTCCCAAAAGACAAAATAAGTTAAATTTACCCTGATCTTCAAATTCTAAAAGTTTTCACCCCCCCGGCTCTTAATGCATGTTTTTTTTCTTCTGGAGCATCAGTGAGCGTTCGAACCTTCTGTAATAGTTGCAAATGAGTCCCTCAGTCGTCCTCAGTGTGAAAAGATGGATCTCAAAATCATACAGTCATTATTGCAAAGGGTTCAAATACACAAAAATGCTGGAAAACCAAAGAATTTGTGGGAGCTGAAGGATTTTTCTGAAGAACAGCAGGCAGTTTAACTGTTCAGGACAAACAAGGGACTCGTGAACAACTATCACTAAACAAAAAAACACAGCTGGGGATCATTCAGGTAACAACACAGTATTAACAATCAAGGGGATGAAAACTTTTGAACGGGTCATTTTTATTAATTCAACTATTATTTTCTTTTGTGGACTACATGTAAACATCTTTTATGTAAAATATCTTATTTAGGTCAGTATTAAATAAACAATAACATGCATTTTGTATGATCCCTCTTATTTTGGTAAAATAGTTAACATTTTGCAGATTCTGTAAAAATTCTATAAAACATATGTTTTATACATGCACACACACACTTTCAAACCTTTAAAAAAAACAGTGCAATGTACATTGTATAATATCCTACATCTTTGATTTCCATTTGAAACTAATATTTCTTAGTGAGATTTTTGCCCATTAAAAATCAACACAGAATAAACAAACAGTTCTTTACTAGAAAAATAAACAAGTGCATTGAGTATCCAGTCACTGCAAAAACACAATGGCAACAGTGTAAAAATAGCAGCCTGCACCAGTTGTTTTTGTTACAAGGAAATATTGACAACAAAACCATGGGAAAACAATGCTCCACTTTCATTCTGTCAGAACTGACACACTAAACTACAGCCTGATATCCTCATTTCAATCATTCAGAGGTAAACTGTTGAATAATACATCCTGGTTAAACTTAGAAAGCGTCCTAAGCGCACTGGAGAGAAAACCCTTAGGAGAAACCAAACCATGTATTAGTAACCCAATCCGCTAGTGTTTACAGTAATGATACGCCAACATCCATCCTTGAAGGACCAATCAGAGTTTGTGCCTGTTAATGTTAAATCTCACTTATAAGGTGAATATAGATGTAATACTGATATTCACTAGGGCTGCAGCGATTCGTCGACGTCATCGATTACGTCGATTATAAAAATACGTCGATTAGCATGGAGTGCGTCGATGCGTCGCACCTTTAGCCACGCCCATTGCGCGAGCCTGCAGTTATCCCCACTTAAGACTGTTTTTCTGCCATGTTTAACACAAACAAGACTCTAGAGCATAAGTTAAAGGCTAGTATGGCAACATCACTTCACTTCATAGAGCATTTTATTATTTTACGTCCGTCAGAACCGCATATATATAGCCGAACTGACGCCTTTACGTTGTCAGGATTCACAACCGCATTCAAAGCTGCGCTGAATGAACGGAACAGCATGGGACATCGAGTTGCCTATATAATTATGACGGGTTTAATGCACCCACAGAGACAGAGAAGGAGAAATGATTCGCGTTCATCTTAAGATCCACCGGAGCTGCCGTCAGTGCCGAGGGCGCGATCGCGCGAGCTCTGAGACGCGCGCACCAAACGCGCTCTCTGCACTCGCTAACAATGCATTTAAAGTCACTGTTAGTTGTTTAACTGTGTGAAGGATAGGACAAGCCTCGACTGGGCTCATTTATTTAAAAACGGGCTGTCAACTGTGATAAAACTTCTCGGTGTAATGACGCCATTTTTGATTCTGTCGCTCTAGTGTCCTGAATGCGGTTGTGACATCAGCTGTTCATTCATATACAGATATGTATTCAAGCAGATGTTTTAATCTGCTGAATAAATAAAACATTGTCTCTCACCTGTAAGCAACTGCTGTCAGTCCCAAACAGCAACTGTGAATGCAGCCATAATGTGCATTTCTATTGATTGTATCACTGCCCTGTAATTCTTTTTCTTTCTTCCTTCCTTCCTTTCTTTCTTTCTCTTTTTTCTTAATTATTTATTATTATTTTTCTCTCTTATTTTTTATTATTTTCTTTCATTTTTATTATTTATTGTTGATATTATATTGATGACTTTCCTCCTTTCTTTGTCGTTGTTATTTATTTTTTGTAAAGTATTAATTATGAGAAAACGTTTGAATAAAATAAAAAGATTAATAGCAGAAGTTACTGTTATTATTTATTGATAGTTTAACTAAAGAATTCGTCAACTGATAAGAAAATAAATAGATTAACTGAAAAATAATCGATAGATTAGTCGACTAATCGAAAAAAGAATCGATAGATTAGTCGACAATAAAAATAATCATTAGCTGCAGCCCTAATATTCACCTTTCGAAAACGAACCGCAGTGCGATGAAACCCAGGGCCAAGGGCAGGGAGATGAGCAGGTCGCGGGGTACGGGATGCCGACTTTCGTCCGCCGTCCCTTCAGCGACGTCTTTCCATGTGACGCCAGGAGGAAGCCAGAAATCCTGCCGCCAAATCCACTGGTTTACAAGTTCCTCTAATCTACAGACGCCAAAAGAGAAAATTAAAGAAGGCTCCTGACTTATTACAGCAGATAAAATTCGGTCAGCAGTAGATGAACAAACTCTCATAACAATAACATAATGACAGAATTGTCCATATTGGCTGAACTACTGCTTTAAAATATCGATTTTGAGAACTTGCTATGTAAGAAATACAGTATTCTGACAGGTGAGTTTAAATAAAATAAAGTAAAAACAAATAAATAATATTTTCAGAAATGTGTTTTCTAAACAGTAATTTAGGCCCGCGAAGGGGTTAAACAGGCTGTGATGTCATGACTCCAAAGCGATTAGCAATCGCAGTTAAATATTTACAACAAATCAAGCTAAATCGCAACAAAATGCTACCCAGATAGCACACGTACATCTGCAAGATGTCTGTTAAAGATCTCTTGATCTGGAAAGCATCTGCTGTCTACAAACGTCTGGCAGACGTCTTTCAGATGTCAGTTTTACATACTTTCTAAATCATAAACATCTTAAAGACATCTAATAAACATCTATATGATATCTAAACGGAAACATCCTATAGACGTATTGCAGATGAGCAAACACCCTAAAAAATACGTCTTGCAGATGTAAAGACATCAAATAGACGTCTCCGAGATGTATGTGTGCTATCAGGGTAATGACAGAATTTTAATTTTGGGATGAACTACTGCTTTAAAATAGAAATTTTGAGCACTTGCTATGTTAGAAATACAGCACTCTGACAGGTGAGTTTACATCAAATCAAATAAAAGTAAAAAATAAATAAATACATTTACATTTAGTCATTTAGCGGACGCTTTTATCCAAAGCAACTTACAAATGAGGACAATGGAAGCAATCAATATCAACAAAAGAGCAATGATATGCAAGTGCTATAACAAGTCTCAGTTAGCTAAATAAATAGATAATAAGTAAATAAATAGATAGATAGATAGATAGATAGATAGCGAAATTGCAATAAAACTATATGCATAGATGCCACAATATTAGTCATAAAACAAAATGAAAACAAACTCGCTCATTAATCTCGAAAATACGTCAAAATTGTAAATTATATCTAAAATACAAACATTAATAATCATCTAAAGACATAACTTGTCAATATTGACACAACAAAACATACATTTTGAGCACTTGTTATGTGAGAAATACAGCACTCTGAGAGGTGAGTTTAAATAAAATAAATAAAATAGATAATATTTCCAGAAATGTGTTTTTTAAACTTTAATTTAGGCCCGTGAAAGGGTTAACGGGCCTCCGTGGCATGACAGCGATTAGCCGATTTCAGGCTGAACATTTACATAAAATAAATCGCAATAAAATTATGGATAGATGCCACAAATTGATCTTAAAACAAAATGTAAACAAACAAGCTCACTCATCAATCTAGAAAAGACGTCAGAGATTGACAAAATCACTAATTGTTTATGATTCATTACCATTATTTAGTAAGAACCATAATAAGAACGTTGTTATGGGGAAAAATAACCGTCCGTACACGCCCACCTAAATAACCGAATTGTTATGCTAGCGATGATTGACTGCAGTAATTTTTACATACGCGATTATAATTATAATTTAAAACGTCGTTATTACCTGTCCATGCTTGAGTGATGGAGAGGCGATGACGGATGTCGATTAAAGCAGGACACAGGCCTCTTCTACGCGTCTGTCCGTTGTTTATTCCCGCTCTTCGCTATGAACGGCATCCAGCATCATGATCGCTCAAAATCTAAACGAAAACAAACGCTCGCGCTGATTCTTCCAGCGAATATTCGAAGGAATGCGCGCGACCCGCTTCTGATGTCGACATCAACTCACATCCAGCGCATCAACCTCTGTTTCCAAGTCTTTTGACGGCTTCCAAGAGTAAAATAGGTCTTGCATTTGTTAAATTAGCCCAGAGCCGAGAGAATCCATGAAAACACCGGAGAAACGGACGCTTTTGGCAGCAGCAGCATCTCCTCCGTCTTTCTCTCCATCAGGGAAACATGTTGTAAGGTGCTTGCTTTCCACAAATCCTGGTATAGTAGTCGCCCCCTATTGACCATTAGATGAGCATACACTATATTGCCAAAAGTATTGGGTCGCCCCCTTCTAATGAACAGGTTTGACTACTTTAGTAATTTCTATGAGTAATCTTAATGTTAAAGCATATAATAATATTCTAGGAAATTGTGTGCTTCTAATATTACAGCAACAGTTTGGACAGGACCCTTTTCTATTCTAACATGACAATGCCTCTGTGTATAAGGCAAGGTTCAAAAAGAAAATGATTGATTTGTTGCGGCAACCCTGACTGGTCTGCATAAAAACCAAGTCCTAATCCCAGCGAATGGCTCTGGTGTGACTGTAAATGCAGACCTGGAGCCAAAACTCATCACTAAACACCAATGACTTCCAGCATATGGGTACAGTCATTTTAGACACTAAAACTGCTGGGTAAGTGGTGAGATGGAAATACAATTTTTAAATACATGAATTATGTTCCCATCGTTGTTGTCACAGATTTGAAGCGCATTTTTTCTGTTCTAAAGAAGGGGGTGTCCCAATACTTTGTCTACATAGTATGTACAAGTCATTGGTGTTTGGTATGATTTTGGCTCAAGGTCTGCATTTACAGTCACACCAGAGCCAGTGTTAAACTGGGATTAGGACTTGGTTTTATATGCAGACCAGTCAAGTTCTTCCACACTGACTCAATCAATCATTTTCTTTTTGAACCTTGCCTTATACAGAGGCATGGTCATGTTAGAATAGAAAAGGGTCCTGTCCAAACTGTTGTTAATATTAGAAGCACACAATTCCCTAGGAATAATTAATATATGCTTTAACATTAAGATTTGTACTCATAGAAATTACTAAAGTAGTCAAACCTGTTCATTAGAAGGGGGCGACCCAATACTTTTGGCAATATAGTGTATCTATCTATCTATCTATCTATCTATCTATCTATCTATCTGTCTATCTATCTATCTATCTATCAATCTAACGTTGTATGTATTTTAATTGCATATAAAATTGTCCTTCATTTGGATTACACAGTTTTACCATAAATAATAAACTTGAATATCTGTCAGTCAAATATAAATGAAACAAGATTTATATGTATGCACAACCAGGTTTATACCTTTATTATTTTGAAATCAAAAGTCTCAATAGCACATATTATTTTTACCCCTTTTCCTGTTATATGTTTTTGCCAAAAAAAATGACTGACATGTGTTTATAAGGTCTGCCAACTTCCAGCGCCATTTAAGAGAGGAATGTACGTCAGTCCTGTCCGTCTGGCTCCTTACAATGAATCTACTGTCTGTTTTCATATCAGCTGGGATTTCAAACGGAAGAAAACAACCCTTATGTTTATTAATTGTTCTTGACTTTCTCTTGACGATCTCATCTCTTGGCTATTTCAAGATATTGTGCACCACACACGAAAACACAATTTGCAGGGGTCATTTCTTCTTGTCTATGTTCCATCTAATGACAGTCCTGTAAAATACATTGCATGTGTTTTATTTGGCTTTTAGCATGCATGTTTTCCCAGACTGCAGAGCATTAAATCTAAATGCAGTATATGTGGCTAAAAGCCAATGTATGCATTGCAAACGTTCAGGACAGCCTTATTATGTTGTACATAATATATTCACTGTATGTGAGTTTCCATGATGCCAGCTGTTTAGCTTCATAATGCCAAACACTGCTTGTTCTCTCTGCTATTCTAGACTTAAATATCTGATTTATCAATGTTATTTAACTAAACCCTAGCAACCAGGCAAATACCCTAGCAACTGCCTAGCAACCACCCAAAACACTCTAGCAACCAGTCAAAACAGCCAAGAAATCACTTAGAACCTAGCAAGCCAAAGCTCTTTAACAATTCCTTAGCAGCTGGATAAAACACTCTAGCAACTGCCTTGCAACCAGCCAAAACGACCAAGAAACCACCTAGAACAACCTAGAAACCAGCCAAAGTACTTTAGCAACTGCCTAGTGGCCAATTCAAAACACTCTAGCAACCAGCCAAAACAACAACAACAACAACAAACACCTAGAACAATCTAGAAACCAGCCAAAGCTCTTTAGCAACTGCCTAGTGGCCAATTCAAAACACTCTAGCAACCAGCCAAAACAACAACAACAACAACAACAAACACCTAGAACAATCTAGAAACCAGCCAAAGCTCTTTAGCCTTGCCTAGAAAAAACACCTCTGAAAAAACACTCTAGCAACTGCCTAGCAACCAGACAAAACACGTTACCAAAGTCCCTTTAAGGCAAGTCATGTCACTCGGCGGCCATCTTTGAAATGCCTCTCAGGCATTCAAGTGCAGCTCCTATCACTTTGAATGGGGAAACACCAAATTCTCCAAAACTGGTCGCCAAGCTTACGATTAAATTTCATATTTGAAATCACCAATGAAATCTGACAACAACTGTATCATAAATGTTGTTTATTTTGCTCAAATCACGTTTAAAAAAAAGCTTTTTTCTCAGGCTAGACCCACCAGTGCGCATGCGCAGTCCTAAGCGCACGTCTCAGAATGACGACTGTTTCTATAGCAACCGGGACTTCTAATGGCGGATGCAGTGACGCGCTGACTTTACCGATTAGCGATTGGCTCTTTGGCTCAGAAGGCAGGGCTTCATTCGAAAGAGCGGCCATATTGAGCGTTGCATTTTTCACCATTCAAAACTATACGAGTGACACGTCTTGGGTATTCTATTAGTCTTTGACGTTACCAGCTGTCCAGCAACCAGACAAAATATTCTAGCAACTTCTTAGCAACCAGTGAAAACTCTCTAGGAACTCCCTAGCAAACAGTTAAAACAGCTAAGAAATCACCTAGAACAACCTAGCAACTGCCTCATGAACATTCTAAAACACTCTACAAACTGCCTAACAATCAGCCAAAACACTCAAGCAAGTGCCTACCAACCAACCAAAAAGCAGCAATTTAGCAGCTGCTTAGCAACCAGTCAAAAACTAGCTATTTAGCAACTGCCTATTGACCAATTCAAAACACTCTCATAATTGCCTAGCAAACAGCCAAAAACCAGCTATTTAGCAACTACCTAATGACCAATCCAAACCACTCTAAAACTGCCTAGCAACCAGTTGAAACACTCTCACAATTACCTAGCAACCAGCAAAAAACCACCCATTCAGCAACTGCCTAGCAACCAGCCAAAACATTCTAGCAGCATCTAGCAGCCACTCAGAGCAACCTAGCAACCAACACCATAAAACCCAGAAACCACCTAGCAACACCACAGCAACCAGCCAGTAACACTCCTAGCAAGTGCCTAGCAACCACTCAGAATACCCTAGCAACTCAAAACCACCCTAGACCTCCACCTTTGGGTTTAAAGAGGTGAATCTGGTTTGTTGGATAGTTCAGTATATACTTGCAAAGTATAAGCTGCAGCTATGAGCTTACAAAAATAAAACTTTTGGTCACTTAGCATAAAGGTACAAAGCATATGGGCCTTTTGTTTTTTCCGTTCTGTCAATCCCACCTCAGTTCAGCTCACATGTCTGAGCTATAATTGAAAGAATGAGAGATAAAGTGTGTTAAAGAAGTCACGAGTGCTGTAAAGCAGGGAGCTGGACGTGTGCCAGGCTGAACCTCTAATAGTGCCAGCGATCCGACCGCTGAGGCCAAAGCGCTCGGCTGTGGTCTCCCTCACAGTGCCCCTCTGACGGCCAACAGCAACAGAAGCAGGACAGCAGGGAACACGGTCAGGGACACCGTATTTCACAGCGTAGCGAGGGACCGTGCAAGAGATTTTCCCATGGGATTCACTCATGAAATCACATTAGACCCCATTTACTTTCTCAATGCACTACTGATTCAGAGCGAGGCAAAAAAGCAGTTTAATTTCACGTTTGGTCCTAGAAATCACCTAGAACAACATAGCAACCAGCCAAAACACTCTAGCAACTGCCTAGCAACCAGCCAAAACACTCTAGCAACTGCCTGGAAACCAATCAAAGCACTCTAGCAATTGCTTCTGGGTTGTTCTGGCTGGTTACTAGATAGTTGCTAGAGTGTTTTAGTTGGTTGCTAAGTTGTTCTAGGTGGTTTCTAGGGTTCTCTGTATGGTTGCTAGAGTGTTTTGGCTGGTTCCCAAGTTGTTCTAGGTGTTTCTTTAAGGTTTTTTTGTCTGGTTTCTAGGCTGTCTAGGGTATTTGATTATAAGTAGTTGCTACAGTGTTTTAGTTGGTTGCTAGCTTGTTCTTGAGTTCTCTGGCTGGTTGCTAGGCAGTTGCTAGTGTGTTTTGGCTTGTTGTTCTGAGTGGTTTCTAGGGCTTTTTGTCTGGTTTCTAGGATGTCTCTAGCATGTTTGACTACAGTTGTTGCTAGAGTGTTTTGGTTGGTTGCTAGGTTGTTCTAGCTGGTTTCTGTGGTTCTCTGGCTGGTTGCTAGGTAGTTGCTAGGTTATTTCAGCTGGTTACTATGTTGTTTCAGGTGGTTTCTAAGGTTTTCTCATCTGGTTTCCAGCATGTTTGACTACAGCAGTTACTATAGTGTTTTGTCTGGTTGCTAGGTGGTTCAAAATAGGTTATTGTGGTGTTCTGAGTGAATGCTAGGTTGTTCTAGGTGGTTTATAGGGTGTTCTGGCTCTTTACTGGGGAGTTGCTAGAATGATTTGACTGGTTGCTAAGTTGTTCTAGGTAGTTTCTAGAGTTCTCGGGTTGGTTGCTAGCTTGTTAGGGTGTTTTGACTGGTTACTAGTTTGTTCTAGGTGGTTTCTAGGCTGTCTCTAGAGTGTTTGACTACAGTTGCTAGAGTGTTTTGTCTGGTTGCTAAGTGTTTCAAATGGTTTCTGGGTGGTTGCTAGGTTGTTTCTATGGTGTTCTGGCAGTTCCTACAGTGCTTTGGCTGGTTGCTAGGTTGTTCTTGGTAGTTGTTAGGGTAATGCTAGATTGTTGTCAGCAGCTTTATCATTTTTAGCTGCTTATGTCCATTTCATCACTGGACATCAGATTATTTCAGCATGCTTTGCTTTATCAGTGTCATACAGAAAATTAGCTTGCTTTGCCCAGTAAATGCACAGAGTACTGCAGAAACAGTATGAGTAGTATGGTAGTATGCTTTTCTCAACAAAGCCACACCACAGATTGGTTTTTTAGGTCTGCTTTAGTGTCAGCAGATGGCGCAATGTCACATTTGTTAAGTCACGTTTCTTTGTTGGCAGTTGCAATCACAGCATGAAGGGTTTGAAAGGACCTTGTTGTTTGGCTGTTTAGGTTATGATGTTGGTGTATAACACAAAAACAAACAATCTTTCGGCGGTGAGCTATGTATTTATCTGTAATGTCATGCCAAAGCCATGTCTCTGATTGTGTGACTTATTTGGTTTGTAAAAAACAAAGAGACCAAAGAGGAGAAATCCATTTCATATTTTTATTTTTTTTTCCTTCATCAAGAAATTAATCTGGACACAATCTAAACTGATATGACCCAGTCTGTCTTGAATAAAAGCTCTTTCAGACTGGTCCACCCTCTCACGTTTCCAGCAAATATTTCCATGTCTTATTCTCTCTGCGGAGGCACCAAATGTCTTGTGGAGGTGTTGAAGAAAAACAGGGACAGGGAGGTGAAGTTCATGGTCCTTCTGTCCCAAAAAAATTAACCATATTAAAACAATCTAAAGTTCAATTATCAAATAAGAAAAAATGAGCACCAAAAACACCCAGGAATCAGCCAAAACACTCTAGCAACTGCCTAGCAACCAGCCAGAACAACCTAGCAACCCGACAAAACTATAGCAACTGCCTAGCAGCCGTCCAAAGCACTCTAGTAAATGCCTACTAACCAGCTACCAGGGAACATTCTCACAATTTTTTTTTTTTTTTTTTAAATTCTCACAAAGTTTTTTTTTTTTTTTAAATTATATAAATGTTAGGACAAAATGTTGTTAAAGTAATGTTTATGGAACATTCTTATAACCTTATTCATATTTGATATACATCAATGCTGAGAGAAAATGTTCTGGGATCAGCATTCTAGGAATGTTCTTATGATGTTATTTGTACTTGAACATTCTAAGAAATGTTCTTTGTAACCTTTAACAGCATTCTAATCACGATGACAAACTGGACATTTTAACGTTCTTAGAATAATAAAAATAAACATTCAAATAATGTTATATTTTGGGTGAAAATAAAGTTAGTAGAATGTTGTAAAAAACAAACATTTCTGTAGCCTTTAAATAACATTATAATCACAGCAAGAACTTGGACGACATTTCATTTCAAAATTTGAAACATTTCAAAACAATGTTCCCACAACGTTTTTCTAAACTAAATGTTGCAACTTTGCAAATTTGTTGTTCCACTCTTGAAACTAGAAACCAAACCACCTAGAACAACCCTGCAAGCAACCAGCCTAAAACACTCTAGCAACCACCTAGCAACCAGCAAGAACACTCTAGAAATCGCCTAAAACAACCTGCAGTAGTAACCACCCAGAATAACCTAGCAACCAGCCAAAAAACTTTAGCAACTGCCTAGTAACTACCCAAATCATTACAGCAACTGCCTAGCAACCAAGCAGGATGCCCTAGAAACCACCTAGAACAAACTAGTAAGCAACCAGCCTAAAACACTCTAGCAACCACCTAGCAACCAGCCAGAACACTCTAGAAATCACCTAAAACAACCTGCAGTAGTAACCACCTAGAGTAACCAAGTAACCAGCCAAAACACTTTAGCAACTGCTAAGTAACTACCCAAAACATTATAGAAACTGCCTAGCAACCAAGCAGGATGCCCTAGAAACCACCTAGAACAAACTAACAAGCAACCAGCCTAAAACACTCTAGCAACTGCCTAGCAACCAGCCAGAACACCCTAGAAACCACCTAAAAAAAAATCTGCAGTAGCAATCACCCACAATAACCTAGCAAACAGCCAAAGCACTTTAGCAACTGCCTAGAAACTAGCCAAAATATTATAGCAACTAACTAGCAATCAGTCAAAACGCCCTAACGACTACTTGGAACAACATAGCAACCAACGAAACACTCTAGCAACTGCCTAGCAAGCAGGCAGAATGCTCTAGAAACTAGCTAAAACAACCTAGCAGGCAACCAGCTTAAAACACCCTAGCAATCAGCCAGAAAACCCTAGAAACCAGCCAAAACAGTCTAGCAACTGCATAGCAACCAGCCAGAACACCCTAGAAACCAGCCAAAACACAGACAACCAGCAACCATTGTTATAGCAACAAGCCAGAAAAGACTCTAGTAGCTGCTAAGATGTGTGACAATCTCTCAGAACCAGCTGTGAGTTTGAATGAATGAAGCTGGTTTGTGAGTCACGGTATTTGAGGATAATATTTGTTTTCTTCCACATTTCTAACTCTTTTCAGCTTTGGGGCTGTCCGTTTATGGGTTTAATTAAGAAATAAACATTAGCACGAATCACATACGTCATATCTACTCTTGAGGCATAATAAACTTTCTGGTGGTCGAACACTTGATTCTCACTCAGCTAATGTTTAGAAGGCATCGAATTTACAACATTGTAATTTTGTTAAACAACAAACATCGCACTTTGAAATCCTTACAGACAACAGAGATTTACTTTAAAAGCTGAGAAACAGCAGTTCATGTGGCAGGTCAGGTCACCCAGTGGCCATCTTGCTAACACCTCTGGACAGCTGTTTATTTATGGGCGTTCAAGTATAGTTCCTATAAGAGAGACAGCAAGACTGTGTTTCTATAATACATTTCAAATCAGCAATTCAAATAAACAACAATCCTACTATGAATTTAGAAACTTAAATAATGTAATTTTGTCACCCAGAACCCTTAGCACCTGCATAGTAACATGTTAAATCCACTCTAAACACCCTAGTAACTGCATATCAACATGTTAGGACCACTCTAAACACCCTAGCAACCACAGAGCAACATACTAAAGCCACTCTACATACCCTAGTAACCGCATAGCAACATGTTAGGACCACTCTAAACACCTGGCAACTACATAACAACATGCAAAAACCACTCTAAACACTGTAGCAACTGCATAGTAAATCACCGTAAACACCCTAACAACCACACAGCAACATGTTAAAACCACTCTAAACACCTTAGCAACCGCATAGCAACAAACTAAAACCACTTTAAACACCCTAGCAACTGCATAGCAAATCACCGTAAACACCCTAACAACCACATAGCAACATGTTAAAACCACTCTAAACACCCTAGCAACCGCATAGCAACAAACTAAAACCACTCTAAACACCCTAGCAACCGCATAGCAACATGTTAAACCCACTTTAAACACCCTATTAACTGCATAGCATTATATTTTTTAATTTAATGAACTGAAAATGTATAAGTGTAACTCTTAAGGTCTCTGCATACTGAGTCTGAAATTTTCACACGTTAAAAAATAAATACGACCACACGTTGTGTCAATCTCATTTGCACACTGCCTCCGAAACTTCCGTCCGTCAAAAAAAATTCGGATCAGGTTCGATTTTCTGCGTTTTCGTATCTGTTGCATGCATTTTGATAGGAAAGGATGGGGAATACGAAAAAACGGAAAAACGCATGCGAAAATTTCAGACTCAGTGTGCAATGGCCTTTAGTGCCCCCCACATAGTGATTCAGAAACACATGCTGTTCAGACATGCGGCGCTCAGGTTTTGTCATAAATGTTCGGTGGTTTGCTCATAGAGAGACTCATGCGGTTTCCCAAGTCTGTCATTGTCCTCAGATGATCTCAGGTCTGCTCTGCATGAGATCATTTCATGAATAATTATCATTATCAAAGGCCGGTAATTCTGTTCCAACTGCATCATCTAAGGACACGCGGGACTGCGGATAACAGCCACCATGTGTGGAAACGCACTTGTGTTACGAGGATGATGCACAGAAGAATGATTGCAGTCATGCAGCGGCTTTCTGGCACAAAGTCTTTTGGGTCAACATTCAATGTATTTCTCCCTTAATACAACGAATGAAGACACTTTTGTAGAATTAATCCACATAGCAACATGCTAAAACCACTCTAAGCACACTAGTAACCACACTGCAACATGTTATAACCATCTAGCAACTGCATAGCAACATTCTTAAAACCACTCTAAATTCACTGGTTACTGCATAGCAACATGCTTAAACCACTTTAAACACCCTAGTAACCACATTGCATTGCAACATATTAAAAATACATAGCAACTGCATAGCAACATGCTTAAACCACTCTGAACTCTCTGGCAACCACATAGCAACATGTTAAAACTACCTAGCCCTAGTAACTGCATAGTAACATGCTAAAGCCACTCTAAACGCCTCAGCAACCATATAGCAACATGCTAAAAACACACTAAATGCCTTGGTAATCAGATAGCATTTATAGATTTTAGCAGGGTTTTGATATTTAAATTTGTATTAGGTAAATTTTTCATTGTTGATAACAGAAATTTACCTCTATATTATTTTGCAGACACATCTTTGTTGAACTCATCGTTACTAGTTGGAAACTAGTTGGTAATTTCGACAAAGCATGAAAATAATAGAATATATTTTAAAAAAATAAAATCTAAAATATTTTTCACATCACTAAATCTTTAAATTATTTGCAAATAATTAAAGTAAAAAATAATAATCATGTCTTATGGGACTGGTTTTTTATTGTTAAGATCTGCAGTTTCATTATGAACAGCTGCGCTAAACTCTAGTTGGGAAAACCCTGCTGTATGGGGTGGGTTGGGTGACTCAAGAATATGTAGAAATCGCATTTGATAGTTTATTGTGCTAAGTTAATTTGGCTGCCCTTGGCTTTCTGCAGGGGGTGGATTACCTCAGCTGTTATTGAAAGGTGCTAATCATTTCCTCATTAGGGGGCACACAAAACGATGCTGCCCTGCAACAAAAGGTCTAATTGCCAACTCCCTAGCTCACAGGCAAACCCCAAATTGATGGCATAGCAGCAGGACGCAGAATCTATATCCTGTCCCATCTAACCTGCAACCCCCCACTCTTCTTTGTGGATCGTTATGGCTTCCACTAGTCTCCAGAACGTGCCTGGTCGCGGTCAGGAATTCACCTCACTTCACTGGCAGTAGACTGTAAATATCATGAGGGCCAAGACTGAAATGTAACTTTTATATTCTGTTTATAGATAGACAGATAGATAGATAGATAGATAGATAGATAGATAGATAGATTGATTGATTGATTGATTGTTGAGAGAAATAATGTTGAATTGGGAAACATAAAGTCATAAATATAGCAATATAATTGAGATTGCAATTACAAGAAACTGTTACAATAGTGACATAAAAGCTGCATTTTTAAGATATTAAGTAACAACTGTGAGATAACAAGTTGTGATTAGAAAATAAGCCACACTTACGAGAATTAAAAGTTGCTATTGTGAGAAATAAAGTCCCAGTTAAGAGAAATAGTCACAATGCTGAGATAAAAAGTTGCAATTAGAAAATAAGCCACACTTATGAGATATAAAATTCGCAATTGCGAGAATGTCACAATGCTGAGATAAAAAGTTGAGCTTTTAAAATAAGCGCAACTATGAGAAATAAATTCGCAATTACAAAAAAATAGTCACAATGCTTAGATAAAAGCTGCACTTTTAAAATATTACATCGCAGCTGTGGGTTAAAAAAGTTTCAATTAGAAACTTGCGAAAAAAAATAAAAAGTGGCAGTTATGAGAAATAAAGTCGCATTTACGTGAAAGTCACATTGTGCAATAAAAAGTTGCAATTCAAAAAGAAGTCAAATACAAGAAAAACTGGTAACACTTTAGAATAGGGAACACTTATTCACTATTAACTACAACTTTTCCCTCAATAAATTCTAATGCTTATTAATAGTTAGTAAGGTAGTTGTTAAATTTAGGTATTGGGTAGGATTAGGAATGTAGAATAAAGCATTAATATGTGCTTAATTCCTACTAATAAATAGCTAATATTCTAGTAATATGCATGCTAATAAACAACTAGTTAAGAGACCCTAAAATAAAGTGTTACCGAAAAACTTGCAAGTCAAAATTGTGAGAGATATAAAGTTGCAAGAATGAGAAGTCACAATTACCCACAAATATACATACATTTACAGAAAATACATCAACAATCACCAGTGACAAACAGTAATATTTAACTACGTATTTCACTACAAAAGTGATGCCACCACTATACAGTTTTACACATAGGCCATCCAAACTCATCAGAATTTTTAAACCCATTCAATAATACGTCTTTCTTGGGAATTCGGACATTTGAACGCAAGCCACACTTAAACTCAACAGAGCAAGAAGTCTGTTTAGGCATCTGTTTGAAAAATCACCTCTCTGTGCCGGCCGAGAGTGAATTTCGCTGAGGAAGAGTGCATTCCACTCCTGTCTTAAGTGGCCATGCCCTGCTAAATGTATCCCATGCTGCACTGGGCCTGCTGTGGCTTCCAGAGCCAGCAGAGTGCAATCAAAAGCCAAACTTCAACAACTACCAGATGGTCGAGAGCATGTTTGAATGAGACTTCCCTTTCATGGACCACACACCTAAAACAATGGTTATTTTCCTAATGTTGCTAATATTAATGCCGGGAACAAGTCGAAAATCTCCCAGAAGAACATGTTACTGGTTAGAAGTTGCTCTTTTGGAACTCAGGAGATTTAAAGGAGGTCTCAGTTATGTTTCAACTTAAACCAAGCGAATTCAACCCAAACATACCAAGTACAAACAAGGAAAGCAGATTCTTTTACATTTCAAACTCTTCTCAGATGTTTCTCCTAAAATTACCTTCTAGGAGATGGAAAAGTGTTTAGCGAAATAAAATTAATGTGGATAGCAGCTCAGATCATTTGGCCTTGAGAGAATTTGGTGGGAAATGCCTGAGTTCAAATTGAGATCTAAGACTGCAGACTTGATTTTGGAAATTTGAGCATTTTGAGAAGTTGGAATCTTATCTGAAACTCTAGATGAGATGCATTTGGGGCATCTCGCTGCCATCAGAATGAATTGCAATATTGAGATCTCATCTGTGATTTTTCTTTCAAGGGTGCAATTAACATAATATCCCAAAAACAATACAAATGATCAGTTAGTGTGAATATATGATGCTTTAACAATGGCCTAGCAGATATTGGAAGGTGATGAACTTCATAATGATCCCAGCGTGGGGCATCTAACAGCTGGTTGGCTTCACCTGTCAGTGGAGGAATGGATCCACCCCCATCCGCAAACTCCCAAACGTTGACTTCAAAGCAGCTGCCTGGGAGTCCTACGGAGGTGCCAGTCCTCCACAGCTCTGCCTGACAGGATCGCACTTGCTAATGCTAACAGCAAACAGACGTTTGACTTTGTCTTTGGAGCGGTGTCCGCTCTTGAGGCCTACAGGATAGAAAAGTCACAAAGTACTGGAGAGCTCTTCAAGACAAGGGCGTAGAATTTAGTAGGGGCGCTAGGGACATGTCCCTACCAATATCCAGCAACTACTAAATTGTCCCTAGCAATAATTTTGATCAACCAACTAAATATTTGTATGTAACCACTGTTGTTGTAATTTCGGCCACAGAAATAAGTCATACCAACATATAAGGTAGCCAAAGTTTTTAAAACATACGTGGACAGTTCAGTTGACTGATAAAGTTTACCTTCTTTAACTTTATGTTCTTATGCTTCAACTTCTTCTTTAACTTTATGTTCTTATGCTGTCAACTGCTTCTCCGATTTGCTCTTTTTACACTGACTATCACTCTAGACTAATACAATAAGATGCAATAATGATTTCTCAAATATTTATTACAATATATGTATACTAATAAATTGAACTTTACAAAGTCGGACATCACTTGTTGTGATTTTCAAGTGTGTAGAATTTAGTAGAGACTGACATGTCCCTACCAATATCCTTAGCAATAATTTTGATCAAACAATTAAATGATTGTTGCCTGCTGTTATGTCCCCACCAATGCCAAAATCAAACCTACGCCCTTGGTTCAAGATCTCAATTTCTCGTAGACACCGAATGGACACTTTTGGAGACCGAAGTTGCTTGCTTTTGCAGGAATTTTTCACACAGGAAGTCGTTATTGCTTCTCAGATGTTCCTCCTGAGAAAAAGACCTCAATGTTTCTTCTTTAGCATTTCAAAAGATAACATCTCAAGCCACATTCAGTATGATGAGCTCAAACATTTCTCATCATTATCTGGCAACTCTTGACTCATTTGTGTCACCAAACACCAAAAACAAAGTTGACATTCATTAAGTCTTCTAAGCAACAAACCTTTCCTCTAGGAGCCAGTGATTCTTTCCAAGCAAAGGACTATGTATGTCAATTTTTATGTCAAAAAACCCCAAAAACCTTGCTATGTGTACTGCGTTAGGCTAACCGAGACTTGTCATATGCTTGCATGTTGTTGCTCTTTTGTTGGTTTTGATTGCTTCTATTGTCCTCTTTTGTAAGTCGCTTTGGATAAAAGCGTCTGCTAAATAACTAAATGTAAATGTAATGTAAATGTCAATTATGTAGAATACAACAACAAAATCTCTGGTTGTATATTTCAGGCTATTTGCTCACTTTATTTCCCTGTGACTGTGCTTGTGCTTACTTGTTCTACGTGTGTTTGCACAAGGGTGTTAGTGGTTTTGATGCACTGGGTTTCCTGCATAGCTGTCAAGAGGCAAGCAAACACAGCTGGCCACCTGATTGACTCTTAGCAATACTGACCCTCTACAAAATGGCGCCAAACGTGACCACACAAGTACAAATCTAGAGGGAGGAGGGGGTGAATGGTTTTTGGACCCGTTTTGATGTCTGGAGCATATTATTGTTGTTCTTACATGGGCAATCAGTATCACTTGGAGCTATTCATTCTAGTACAGGTATGTGAAAAAGTACAGATTCCTAAACTAAAGTGCCAAATTGTGAATCAACAAGCTCTGACCTTTCATTCCTGTGCTATGAGGCACGTTGCGTTAAAAACAGCTGCAGGAAACGCCGTAGACCGTGGGCACAGGTAGGATGTTCTGGTTACCGAGCTGCCGAGCATCTGTTCTTCCCGTCCATAATGATATTCCAGGCTGTCCATCCATTTGTCCAGGGTACACCTGCTTTACTTGATTTTCACACCCATAAAAGAGGCTGTTTGGTGCCATTCCCCCAGCGGTTTGTTGGCTTGTGCTGGAACTAGTTATTTAGGGCCGTTAACTATTATCTATCAAGGGTGCTATTAGAAAACGTTGAGTTTCAAGTTTATGCTATTGTTACTTAAAGCAGTAGTTAAACCAAGTTTTTCCTAAAAATCCTATAAGAAAAGATTCAAATGAGACAAATTGCTGACATATGGAGCATAGAGATCAGATAATTTGATTGGAAAGTTTGTTCATTTTTACTCCAAAATTGTTGGTATTTTTCAATGTTTCTTTTTAATAAATTAATTGTTTTTGAAATTAACCATTATTGAGTAAAAAAAAATAGTGAAATAGTCAAAATTATTGACAATGTTTAAAAAGTAGTATTCAGCATTCAAAACTGTTACTTCAGTTCACTTTGGAAATTGTATAATAATGTTATATGTTTTAAACATTTAGGGTCAGATTTGGAGGGAAATTTACACCATTCGTCCTTGATGTTTTTTTTTTTTTAATTATTATTCTTAAAGTAACGTACATAAACGGAGAAAACTATGACAATAAAGCATAACTGTGTAAAACTTTTATGCTTCAATCACAGGTGGCGATAAAGAGGCCATTGTGCACCTTTAAAAAATTGGATGAGAAATGTTTGCAATTAAGTACTTTTTATTGCGAACATTGGTATCTTGGGAAATCCAAACACAGTTTGAGACAATGCTAAGATCTCTTTTGAAACGCGAGAGCTATGTCACTAGATTAGCATGGTATTTTTTCTCAGCAGGAGCAGGAGACTTCTGCAAAAGTGTCTCCATTTTATCTCACTACCATCTAGGCAAAACATACTCTTTCCTATAGGAGGTTCATACTTTCAGAGCCCAATTACACTACTCCCCTTAAGGAAATTCCTCCACTGGCATTATATAACCCACTTAGTTCGCAATATCTCACAGCTTTAGCCTTGTGTGTTGAAAAAGAAATGTCTCCATGTTTGCTTATAACGGCTCTTTGCATGAATTGTGACACCATTTTCACCTCAGCCAAAAGGGGGTATGGTGGCCACTGGCTGGGCCATATTTTCTGGGCCATTTTCAATGTAAACAACCAGTTCTGGAGTGACTGAGACGGGGAGCCGCTGTGCACATAATCTGAAATCTGGAGCACATCCAGGTTTATTATTGCTGAGCTGAATGACTCCCTGGCTCTGTCTTTCTAAGAAAAGAAAGAAAGAATGAGTTGATATCTCAAGCAAGTGCGAGGTAGACATTGTTGATGTTCCACTAATATCATTAAATACAAGGTGTGAACTCACAGTTGTGCTTCCAAATACTGAAGCATTTGACAAAAGCTTCCCAACAAAGAGTTAATAGACATACAAGACACGCTATCACTCTGGACTTAAGAGAGGAAATGGGTGAGGATTAGATCCTCAGCAGGACACTGAGCATGGTAAGAGTCGCCGTCTGTGGTAAACTATAGTCAAAACATATCAGGGTTCTTCTGTTGCACAACTGAAAACCAAAAATGGGCCTCAAAACCTTACCTGAAACCTGATATCCACTTTTGCACACAAGTTTGCCCAGGTTTTGGGGACTGCACATTGAGGGTGCTTCTACCACATGCTGACAAATCCGTTTCACAAAAGGAACCAGGTGTTTCAAGGCTGAAACGTTGCAAAAACATTGCAGACGTTTATGAATTATCACTGGAACAAACTTACATGACAAGTTTACAATCGGGTTAAACCAAAAACGAAGACAACTTGGTTCCCTGGAGCGCAAATCGTTGTTTTAGCAAGGCCCCGTGGGTTCACTTGTGCTAGGGCATGGATTTGCGTTATCAAGTCGTAGCCACAGAGATCAGCATTTCCCACTTTTCGTAATTAACCACAGATGCGAACGTTTCATCCGAACCTGGAAGTGAACATACGATCTGCAAAAGATTAATGACCATATTAAGTGAGCAGTCAAAGTGGTTTTTCATTCTCTGCATGAATGGCGTTTATCTGAATGAATCTGCGGTTTTTCCGAGGGTGTGGGGTGAGAATGGATGCGTTTTCTCTGGGGTAAAGATCTGTTTGGACAGTGGATAGACTGTTAAAAACTGCTGATGCAGAGTATTTCTAATCAAGACCGGATATTTAGCAACTTCATGACCTTCCACGGATGTTTCCGAAACAGAATTTTTGAATGCACATGTGCGGTAGAGGTAGCAAAGGACCCTTTTTGAAAAACTCACCAACTTGAGGCCTCTTATTAGAGAGGTTGCCAGGATTCCTTCCAACCTGCAGATACTGCGTTATTTGAACACTGTTTATTTCTATAATACAGCACCACTTGGAATGAGCAATGTATTTAAACGTATATGAGTTCAAGTCTTTAATTTCCCCAAAATAGCGTCAGAACGTACACATCTTTAGGTTTCACTACGAATGTCTGCAGTAAATTCCTGCCGTTTCTTAGATTCCCATACGACAGAATGTTTTATGCGCGCTTGAGAATGCAAGACACGGTACATCTGAAATCCATTAGCAAGGGGTGCAGTTCACAAGCAGACGCTCCGTGCAGCTCTATTGGAATTCCTTCTCCTTGCCAATTCCCCTCTTTCTTTATTCGACATTTCTAGCTTTGTGGAGTTGCATTCTGGGAACTTTCTACATGTCCCAGTGATTCTGCTACTCACTCATTTCGGTTTCTTACTCAACTTCTCCTGGTAATTTAAAGAAGCAATCAATAAACATCACATTTAACACGCACTATCAATGTAGGAGATGTTCTCACGTGTGTAATTCCCACTTTAATTTTTCAAAGGCATGTGATGTTGTTTGGCATTGGTGCACATTTTTATTTTCCCTGTTTTATGGGATGACACAGTTTTGCAGGTTGAAAACAGCTTGCGTTTGTCCTCCCTTCTGCCTTTGAAGTTGTGCATTCTTACCTCGCTACATCACTGGAGGTCTACAGCTGCCTCGGAGGAAGGTGAGGTTAGCATTACTGAAATATATATATATATAAAAAGAACAAGGTGTTTAAAAGAACAAAGAGTTCTCGAGGTGTAAAAGCACCAGAAATTAGAGTGACGGAAGAGTGGCTTCCCAAAATAGCGTTGAGTTCAGTGCTCCTCTGATGTTTGGGGAAATGAACAGAATGAAACTCAAGAACTTTATGAGAGATTTAATGATGGATTCTTTCAACTGATGACCACAGATTTCCTCATTTACTTGGCCTTGTGTCGCTCCAAACCCTTATGGCTTTTGTGGAGCACACAATAAAATGTTTAGCAAAATATGTTTGCGTTGATCTTTTCTATACAAGTAAAACATATACTTAAAGATGCGTTAATTTCTACTGCCATGTCGATTCTTTCACGGTCGTTTTCACGCCAGACCGCAGAGAGCATCTCAAAACTGAGTCACGCTCCACCCTGACCCCTGTGGGTCGCCACCACAAACCCAGATCTGAAACCAGTCCAAACCTCATTTAGAGACTCAATACTTTACAACATAGGGCATTTTATACATCCGTTCCTTGCGTCAAGGCTACAATGTGAAATTGCAAGGCATTAATTACCCAATAGATAAGGACCATTCCCATTTTTCTTGAAGAAACTCTCAGGAACCTGAAGATATGTGCATGCTTATAGTTTGCACAGAACTAATGTGCATAACATTCCCCATGTGGCTTGAATCAAACGTCTTTCCAAAATAAATGACAGGGGTGTCTCGCTGCGGCCTCAGCTGTGATGCTCCGAGACGCACCGATAACAGATTTCAGCTGAGATTCTTCATATATCAGGACCTACAGAAGTATCTAGTTTCCTAACAGATGAACTTCATCAAGGTTTCATCAAGCTCAAGGAAGCTTTTGATATATGAATTTTACAAAGTTGCTAGTTTCTAAGTTATGATTTATTCATGTTAACTGTATCTCCTAAAAAAGTCAACTGCTGGTGAAACTACATGGACAAAGTTTCATTTACACAGTCAACAGCAAAATATCCTGTTCGACAAAGGATCAATTAATTTTCATTCTTAGACATAATATTTGCCTCTGAAGAAACATGCATTCAAAAATTTTGGGTTAAGTAAGATTTAAAAAAAAAAAAAAAAAAAAGAAATTAATACTTTTATTAAGCACGGATGCATTAAATTGATCAAAAGTGACAGTAAAGACATTTGCAATGTAAAAAAATATTTATCTTTCAAATAAATGCTGTTCTTTTGAACTTTCTATTCATCAATGAATCCTGAAAAATAAAATGTATCGTGGTTTCCACAAAAATATGAAGCAGCACAACTGTATTCAACATTGATAATGATAAGAAATGTTTCCTGAGCAGCAAATAATCATATTAGAATGATTTCTGAAGGATCATGTGACACTGAAGACTGGAGTAATGATGCTGAAAATTCAGCTTTGATCACAGGAATAAATTACATTTTACAATATATTCTAAAAGAGAGCAGTTATTTTAAAATGTAATAATATATTTCAGTATGTAATAATATTTCACAATATTACTGTTTTGACTATTTCTGATCAAATAAATGCAGCATTGGTGAGCAGAAGAGACTTTTTTCAAATACATTAAAAAAATCTTACCAACCCCAAACTGTAGATGCACACAAACATCAAAAACAATAAAGCACAAGATCAATAGGATAAAAACAGCAACAACAGCACAAATAAAGTCAGCAAACAAACAACAAATGATCCTATAGCAATAACTGCATCATTTTATCATACTGCAATGCATGCTGGGAGATCATAAAACCCAAACAAACTAACTGTTTAGGCTAGTTGGGAACACATTTATTATTATCGAACTTGTTTTTACATTTTATGACCCAAAAAGCCTTATATAAAATGCAGTTCCTGTTTTTATAATGCACTGTGTTCCCGAAACAAAACATGGTGTTGTTTTAAAAAAGAAGACAGAGATGCAGATCTGAACCCAATCGAAGCGGCATCGACAGGTTTAATGGAGGAGTGAAACAGAGGCTTCTCGATGAGACAAGAACCATATTAAAAACAACTGTATCGTCATCTGGTTTACGCAGGATTTGTCATCTCTCATTAACAAACCATCTCTAGGACAAACTCCAGCCGTAGTGGAACACCATCTCGAATCCTGCTTGTAATTATTGCCTTTCTAACAAACAATCCAGCAAAAACATGCACATTTAATTAAAAGTGTTCTTTATAGTATATTGAGAGCATGTACTGACAAATATTTTGTATGTTTTCAGATATTCTGGCCTCTAAACATCTGTCAAGCAAAATAAAAGCAAGTTTGATTAGTTAGAAAAGCAATAAAGCACATAATTTAAAGCTGCATTCCGTAACTTTTTTGTGTTCAAAATTTATATAATAAGCGAGTACACAACCGTGTTTTTGGCTTGTCCTGAATCACTATGGTACACCTATAATAAGTGTTTATAGTCTGACTATTTTAGACTGGTTCGGGTAGGTACCGCTGCAGAGTAGCCCAGTACCTGCATGATTCGTCATAGACATAAACAGAGAGAAGTAGCTCCGGCTACAATGTTCTTCCACAAGACGCATGCAGTTCTGTTTATTAAAGGGGTCATCGGATGCCCATTTTACACAAGTTGATATGATTCTTTAGGGTCTTAATGAAAAGTCTATAACATACTTTGGTTAAAATTTCTCAATGGTAGTGTAAAAACACCCTTTTTACCCTGTCAAAATCAGCACTGGGGTCCGTTCTTCGTACGTTGCTTATTACATCCGAGATCAAATGACACATCCAAGATGATATCATCGCACTAATCAGGATCTGGTTAATTCGTTTCTTCGAGCGCACCTGTTGTTGATGATTAGTATGGCTGGATTGAGTTATCCGAGATAATTGCGCGTTCATGGGTTGGTTTAAAAGGGCAGATGT
>JAFVLL020006438.1:0-22576 GCA_021397915.2 Tor tambroides | reverse complement strand
ACATTTACGCATTTAAGGTCATGACACTGCAAGCTGAATATTATAAAGAGAAATTAATGCTGATATCTAAATATGATTAACTTAAAACTAAAAAAACTTTAAAAATTTGATAATTTATTCTACTTTTTAATGTCTATAATAAAACATAAAAGGTAGTGTCAGATTTTTATTGTTAGTGTTTTTTTTTTTTAATATACGGATGTGTTCATGATGGACTCCGAAGGCTCATTTCTCATGAAATGACGTGTATGTTACAATGTGGAATTTTTCAGGGTAGCTAAAAGACACACTGATGAAAAGAGCTTCTTTGGGGGTCAGTTGCACGTCTGCTATGCCCCCGAGTATGAAACTGTGGAGGAGACGAGGCAAAAGTTACAGGACAGGAGAAGATACGTTAACAGAGCAAGCCAAAATACAGGTATTGTAAATGATGTGAATTGTCTCCCAATAGGCTACATCTGCAGAAAATCTATATAACTTTGTTGTTGTTGTTGTTTTTTTGTTTTTTTTTGTTTGTTTTTTTTAGCAAAACAACACGATCGACAATTAGAAGAAAGCACAGAGTCATCAAGCACGGACACACAAACAGCTGCAGCAACTGAGATCCAGAAAGGCTCTGAAAAGGTCAGAATGGAGAATGTGAATTCTGACGACGTGGGGTTTCCTGTTCATTCTTTGCCCCCAGTGGAGGATGTTTCTTATAGACTTCATGGTTTTGCACAGCCATTTCAGTTGCAGTGGACCACTGATACAACATTACCTACAGAGGATAAGATGGGCTCTCTACATAATGCCATCCCTCCTGTTACAGAAACTTCAAACCAGTGTACATCCTCTGCATCTTATAAAAAAGAGAGAGATCTGCGTGAAAGGCACAAGAACCTGTCACCATCTGTTAGATTTATGCCAAGGACTACACATTTAGAAAGTAGAAAAAGAAAGTTGGAGGGACAAGTGTTCTTTTTGAATGAAGCAGCTGAAACTGAGACTCTGATTGGTCCTAAATTACCAGAGCTGCCCAAGGTAGACATGGAGGATCATTCATTAAATGTAACTGCCAATTTGATCCGTCAGACAATGAGCAAGGTTAGTTTGTCTTTCACTCTTGCTGTAAATATTATATAATTCACATAAGTACACTGTGTACCAGACTTGTTATAGTTATCGAAGACTGAAACTAAAATTAAAAACATTTAAAAAATGTTTTCGTTACTTGAAATAAAAGAAATATAACTGAAATAAAATATAAAGAACTTATTTCAGCTAGTTGCCAAGGCAACATTTCTCATTTTAATTTAGTTTATTGTATTAAAATAACTAAAATAAAAATAATCAAAACATGCATACATCCAAAATCTAAAAATAAAAACTGATTTAAAATATCAATAACCATAATATCTCAATGATACTAAAATAAAATGTTATGCACATTCTGTAATTTTACATGATGGTATATTGCATTGTTACAATATTATTATTATTATTATTATTTATTATTATTATTTTTATTTTTATTTATTTTTTTCTTAGGTTGCATCTGTTCCGGAGGTCAAACCTGTCCAAGTGAAGACCACTACAGCAAAGCCACGCAGAAGAATTTAATAAGACAATCATGGTCTCACATTGAGCAATATTTTAAATATTTAATTTTCAGCCGCAAATATTGTTTCTGTTTTCTCTCTTTTTCAATAAAATTGTGGTTCTTTTCAATGTCCATGTGGTTCCTGGAATGCATATTGCTCAAATGCCAGTATGCTCTGCCAAACAAATAAAAGAACCATTTAAGAGCCTGTTCTTTAAAATGACAATAAATTTTACATGCAGATGCACAAATAGTTGCTTGTGGTTTCTACCTTTACATCTGGGAGGCAGTTGCCAAAAGCTTGTAGTAAAAGGTTTTCATCTTTGACCGTCTTCTCAAAATCAGAATAAGAAACTTTCCCATCATGGTCATAATCCTGAAAAAAAAAAAGATTGATGTATTTGGTAAACAATGGTAAAATGTTACATGTAAGCTTTATGATACATAGTAGTACCATTTTCTTCAAGGCAATCTCCACAATGTCCTTAATCCCCTCATCAGGATCCTCTTCAGTGGGTTGTCTGATGAGGCTGTCTTTCAGCATTTGTAACATCTCCTCCCGTGAGATGTATCCGTCCCCATGCAGGTTGTATACGTCAAAACTGACTAATATAAATATAAATGAAACATTGTTTACATAACATTTCATGGTCACCACTTTAAAGTTAAATATAAAAAAACTTACATTTAATTTTCTCATCCAGTGTGCCTCGCAAAAAGACAGACAGACCTTCCACCCATTCTTTGACGCTTATGTAGGTGTCATTGTCCTTGTCAAAGGCACGAAATACTGTTAATTAAAATAATAGTCAGTTTATATTAGTATTATTTGATAATTAAGAAACGTTGCAAATATTCATTATTGTCATTTACTAATTTCCTCATAACTTCAAACTTAAGATATATTTAAGTATGTGTATATATTTGTGTACAGTTACTACTAGCTTTATAATCGTCCTCCTAGGTCAAATCGGAAACGTACCGCTGTCCATCATCATATCGTCGGTCATGCCGAATGTGTTGTGCAGTATATTTCTAAACCTGACCCGGTCCAGTCCATGAGCCCGTCTTCTCTCTGCCTGCTCTCCCAGCAGACCGCTGAACAGCCTGATCAGACACTCCGTCTCTGTTTTATCAACTACAGCATGAGCGCAGTATTGTCAAATGACAAAACGGGCACTAAACCAGGCATTTTCTTCTCACACTTTTATAATGCAGGACATGGTAATGAACTAAGATCTGATAGCAAACGAATTACAAGAATAATATTATAAAGAATATTAACTGACATGTTAGAAGAAAAAAAGCGTTATAGATACCTACAATGTTTGACTTGCTTGCATAAAGTTTCGGCGAGGTTTTGAATTAATTTTCTGTTCATCGCCGACATTTTCTGCATGTTTTTACTCACACAAGTCTTTCGTTAGATGTTGCTATAGAAACGCGTCACGAAGGCGGAGCATTGTTGTGTCCAAAAGAAAAAAATGAGTCATTCATTTTATTTGTCAGTGAACGGTCGTTTTATTTTATCCTAACAACATTTTTAACCATATCTGGTTATTGTGGGACTTATTGGGGGAAGCTGTCTCCCTCAGTATCTAGGCTACAGTGCTTATTGCTGTGCATGGGTTTGTAATTGCTTGTTTTGATTCATCCCAGTGATTCAAATCTTTTGAATCACATTCAGATTTGTTCATGATACTTTTTTCTTTCTTTTTTTTGCAGATTGTTATGCCAATAAGTTGAAACCACCATTGAAATAGTTATTAAATCATCAGAAATGTTTAAGCATTGTCCTCAAACTTTGAGGTTGATGATACATGGGGCAACTTTTTGAGCAATGTTGCTGTCAACGGGCAACCAGGTGAGACACGGGGCCCACGACTGATCTAAAATGCCCAGATAGAAATTTGTTACCCATCCTCAGTGGGAAAGTGCCCAAGCAAAATTGCTTAAAAAGTCGCCCGTGTATCATCAGCCTGAGGACTTTGCCTCCTCAAACAATACAGCAATAGTAAGTAACACAGTAGAATCTATTACAAATGTAGCTGGAGAGACTTCAGTAAACATTCGTTTAATTAAAATTAGAGTTAGTCATAGTGAAGTGAAAGAGAAGTTGTTTATTTTAAAAGATTCATTTATAAACACTGATTCATTCATAATAATAAGATGGATGGATGACTAAAAATTGTAAGACTTTCTCAAAAATGATAAAAATGACTTTCTCATTTTTAAACCGTGTAGCTATTGAATGACTATGCAATTTATTGTAATTAAACTATAATTATTCCCATTTTTATTTTGCATTAATTCAGCCTGAATGTGGGATTATATATTTCCAGTAACTCTTGCACTTTGGCAGTTTTTGATGAGAGATTCATTCAAGTCATGGGGGGTGTTTATTTATAACACCAAACCTATAAAGACAGAAATACATTGCATGAGTTTTGTTATATTTATATGTTATCTTAAATCTATTATTCATCTACATTTACATAAGCTTCAGCAACATAAAGTTAGTTTTACCGCTGCAGCACCCCCACTGGCCAGCTGATGTCTTGCAGCAGAACTGCTCAGTTGGGCAGAAGATATTTCCATCACAATGAACCTTCTCAGTCTGGCTCTTCTGGTTGAGAGCCTGGTCAAAGGACACAGACTGCAAAGGAGATAAAGAAATAAATGTTTGTACTAAGGAATATAATATAATATAACATAATATAACACAACAGATTTCGGCGAGATTTGCCACTCGTAGTAGGAGGCATTTGTGCTTCTCATAGTGAGAATATAGTGCTTCTGTGGCACCAGCCCTATCTCAAGTCACACAAAATTTCCAGCTGGCAGGTCTTTCTTCAAATCAGCCACTGATTAGTCTGCACAGTGCCACATCAAGTCGAAAATACCTATAGACAGAGTATTGACACACCTGAGTTTTTTGGATAGCTTTTAAGGCCAGTCTGGGAGAAGATGGCAGCCTCAGCCACCCGCCCTGACAATAGGATGATGTCGAATCACACAAATAACCATGAGGGCAGCAATGAAGTCCGTCTCTGCAGCACTGGCCCTGGGAGAATGAACAAAAGTTAAATCTTAATGTATAACTAGAACAAAACATTTTACTGTGATTCACTTACTGCTGGGTATGGACAGCAGCCCCAGGACCCAGAAGGATTCAGACAACACGTTGTTCCATCAGGACAATAAGTAGAGGCATCACAGTGAACCACTGAAACACTATCAGACTCTGCAGCTACAAGAGCTACCATGAGTAACATCAACACTGGAACCATCTGAAAGCATGAAATTACAATATAATATAATATAATATAAATACCACTTTTTTAATTATTGAAAAAATATTTAGGAACTTTTTACATCTGCTATAACATTTGATATTACCGATAATGTGACAAAGTCAATAATAGATTCATTGACAGTGAGAATCAGATCATTTACCTTGCTGGTGTGGATTGTTTTGCTGCTGGCTGTGCTGTCCAGTGATGCTCATACTGTACCTCTTATATACAGATGGCTCCTCCCACTGTAAAAACAGGAAATCTGTTCGGTCAAATTTTAATCATGGGATTTAGACACCACAAGTTTCTGAACACGTGAAAGTCTTGTATGAACGTGATGTATTAGAAAATGAAAGAATGGGAATGAGAGGCGATCCTTACAGATGTAGTTAGAAGATTACTTCCTCACATCCAAACATGAATATTTAAAAATATATATTTGTAATTAGGCCTAATTATAATCAATTAATCAATTAACCTTTACATAGATGGATGTTTCATCAATGATTATTACATATTCGGGTCTTTATCGACCCAGAATGTACATTTAACACAGATGGATCTCCAAACTGCACCAATATAAAATTGTCCTGATATTTTAATAATAATTACAAAATTATAAAGTTAAGAATATTTTGTTAGCTATCTGCTGGAACTTGTAAAAGTTTGTTTTGAGCAGCTGCTCCCTGCCATCACTGCCATTTTCACACTTCATTTTGTAAATTCAGCATCTGGCTTATTTCAGGGATCTGAACCACTATATATGTTACTCCCAAAACTATTGTTTCATCATCTTCAGAATCCATATTCTGTTCGCTGACAGCTTCGTCATCAGATCCACCACAAACCGATGCTAATATTTGATTATGTAGGCCTATTTGCATAAAAAAGACCTACCATTACGAAAATGGACACATTTGTATTCCATAGGTATATAATTATATAGGCTAATTAGTTTACAAAGAAATATGTGAAATGCTTACAGTTTATTAAAATTATTTTAACTTTTATTTGTCCAAAAAATATTTAAGCAGACATTATTGCTTAAACAGACATATTGTTATCCATTTAATATTTATTACACACCAATCAACATCTCCTTGTTGACATTTGGGAGATATACAGATATGTTCCACTCTGTTCATATTTGGGACCTAATTGTATTTCAGCTGCCTATAATATAGCCATCAATAATTACATAAAATTACATGATACCAACAAACTACATGACAGATCTGCGACAGGGGGTCACATTACACAACATTTCAATAGGAAGATTTGCTGACAACTCTGCCTTGTCTACAAACTATGTTTCACTGTGAACGAGTGAATCGACCCTCACAGTGCATTGTGGGTATTCTCTAGCCGTTGAGTGTACATCAGTTGTACACTCGTTATTACTGTGTATGATGGGATTGAATGAGAGCACTCGATAACGTCAACTGTGGTTTTGGACACCATTACATATGGCTGTCCTCTCAAATAGTGCCTTATTTAAGGGTATCGGGGGAGATTTCGGACATAGCCCACATGTTGTCAACTTTACGACAGGGCGGGAACGCAGCAATGGGCGTGGCAGTTACCCTATAGCAGATTCGTTTGACTTTTCTTCAAGATGGTGTACATGGTCGCACACCAGACGAGAAGCGCATCTCTGTGTCACAGCTATAGGACAACTCACAGGTATCACACAATGGACGATCTTGGTGTGGCATGGCACGATTGCAAACCATTCTTGGCCCAGAATTCTCAGCATGGTTGCTGAAGTTGTTTGTACCAAAGACTATGGAATACCCAAGACATGTCACTCGTATAGTTTTGAATGGGGAAAAATGCAACGCTCAACATGGCTGCTCAATCGCTGGAAGCCCCACCTTCTGAGCAAAAGAGCCAATCGCTAATCGGGAAAGTCAGCGCGTCACTGCAGCTGCCGTTAGAAGTCCCGGTTGCTATAGAAACAGTCAGCGTTCGGAGACGTGCGCCTAGGACTGCGCATGCGCACTGGCTGATCTAGCCTGAAAAATACGCTTTTTATAACGCTATTTGAGCAAAATAAACAACATTTATGACACAGTTGTTGTCAGATTTCATTAGTGATTTCAAATATGAAATGTAATCGTAAGCTTAGTGAATAGTTTGGGAGAATTTGATGTTTCCCCATACAAAGAGATAGGAGCTGCACTTGGATGCCCGAGAGGCGTTTCAAAGATGGCCGCCGAGTGACATGATTTGTCTTAAAGAGACTTTGTTTGTACTATGTACAGAATACACACCTTCAAAATGCACTAACACACACTCTGGTGACAGTAATTGTTTTACACTACTGGTCAAAAGTTTGGATCATTAAGATTTTTTATATGTTTTTGAAAGAGGTCTCTTATGCTCACTAAGGCTGCATTTATTTAATCAAATAAATACACCCTCAGTGACAGGGTGGGAGCTATAGGGGCTGTGGTGCAGGTTGTTGCTGTGGGCCCTCTCAGTTAAAATCGTCAGGGGCCAGTAGTCACCAGTTTTCTCCTCACTTCTTTCAAAAGAAAACAAACCTAACAAACAAAAGAGTTAAATAATTTGGGAACTAACTTGAGCTAACAAGCCAATCCCAGACTAATAGTGAAAAATGATGTGTAAGGGCGGGCAGTTGGGCAGGTGTTGAAATCTTGTAGATTTTGAGAGTAAGCCTTAAATTTTGCATAATCATCAGTGGGAACCTCTGTCACGAGCTTAGAATGGCAAAATCTCTTTCTGTTCCTATTTATGGGGAAAAAAGGTAAATGTATATGTATAAGTGTTGATCTGAACAATTTATTGAAGGAATGGAAAGAGATAACAGGGCTTCATAATTAGATCCTATAAAAACTCATAAAATGACTCATAAAATGTTATATTTAATTCCCAAACAGAAGCTTTCTTGAGTCATGCATTCACAGATGATATTATTAAGCACTGAATATTTGAATATCATTATTTATATTAAAAAAAATATACATTTTAAAATATATTAAAATAGAAATTATTTTAAATTGCAATAATATATTACAATATATATATATATATATATACATATATATATATATATATATATATAATAACAATATATAGTCATAGTTTTTACTGTATTTTTTATCAAATAAATGCAGCCTTGGGAAAAAGATACCTGAAAAACATTTTTAAAAATCTTACCGACCTCAAATGTTTGAACATAATTATAATTTGAGAGATGAGCAGTATTATCTGTTTTCTAACTTAACACAAAACAAGACAAACATGTAGGCTGAGTGAGTTCTGTCCAAATGTCTTATCTAAAATTATAGCTATAGGAGGTGACATTAATGAGAATAAAAGAGTGAGAATTTATGGTACTTAAGAAAAAAAAAGAAAAAAATATCTTGAAGGATTAAGATTAGAGAGTTAACCTGCGTGCTCTACACAATGGTGAGGCTTGATTCAAGCTCTAATTAAAAATGGCAGGAAATATCAGGAATAAAGTTTATAGAAATAATGCTTATAGAATTGCACTCTGAATTTGGGTCCTGTATAACTTTAACTGTACATGCAGTTATATAACAGAGTGACAACCTCAAGACAATAACCATGAATACAAAATGTTTAATACACCACAATCATATGTCCTCGTATAGAAGTTAAAAATGCACAATCTGCATTAAAAAACGTGAAGTGAAAGTGTAAGCAATTGGTGTGGTTTTGAAATATATGTTTATGTTCGGAACATTACATAATCAGTAAATGGGAACCTCAATTTATAACTATCAATTATAATATCAATTATAATAAAAACAGCTCCCATTTTCTGTTCAAAGTGATGCCTCCAGTAAAGAAGAGTGACGAACAAACTGGATTTCATGGAGAATCTGAATGAATCGGCAGAATGAATAGTTGAGTACATACTGTTCTCTCTTGAAAAAAAACTTGGGTTGTCTTTGGATTAAATGTCAGCTTTCAGTACTGACAACATAAATATTAACTATGGGATTCACCACACCTTATACATTAATACATTTTAAAGTTGCATCTGTTAAAGGGATAGTTCAGCCAAAAATGAAAATTTCCTGTTACTCACCCTCAGGCCATCCAAGATGGGGAGCAGGGGAATATGGGCAACCGATAGCCATTAAACCCTGCACAAAAAAAAAAAAAAAAAAAAAAATCTCAATATAAATGTTACATGTCCTGGGCATGGCAGATTAAAGTGAATTATCAGGGGAAATAAAGGACACAGAAACATCAGTGGCTTTCTTCAGGCTTGGCTTTTCAGCGTCTCTTTAGTAACATTTCTCTGCAAAATTTACCAGTTCAGTTTCAGTGTTTTTACAGTTAAATCATTAGTTCTTTTTCACATGTATTCATTGTTTTGCACTTCTTGTTTTCCCTTATAGTAGATCTGTTTCACATATTGTTTTATATAACCAAAAATAAAATTTTACACCCATGTATTGTCACGGTGCACACACGAGGGAGGACACAGGAATACAGAGACGAGGACGTAACTCAAATAATAGTCTTTAATGTTGACATCAGGGCAAGACAAGGCAAGGCTGACATAGACAGGAGCACCGGGAGTAACGAGTAGACCAGACAACACGAAACTGAACGGGCATGAACTAATATAGACCGGTTAATGAGACACACACGGCTGGACAACACTTAACTAATAATCACATGAAAAAAGGACAAGAAACAAACCAAATATGGACACAAGAGGCAGGAACACATGACACACACAACAGAACCCTGACATGTATTGCCTTATTTCACAACAATCAAGTTTAATCAAGTTTTAATACATAAAGTTACCCAAACCCCTTTATCTAAACCTCTCTACTTAACTGTAACTTTTGCACATCCTCTATGTTTTTTTTGTTTTTTTTTAATTTACATTTTAATTCATGTTTGTAGTTCTAATTGAATCCGCATCCAACATGCAATGGGTTATGGGCAATATTAGCCATTTGTGTGTGCATGGTGTTCAGGATCCTGCCCTCACTGTTTTGTCTGTCTTGTCTTTGTTTCATGTTTCTATGCTTGTGTTGTGTCTGAGCACATGGCTCTGTCTTTGTTGTTGTCTGCCATGTACTCCTCTTGTCCTGCCTCCTTGTTTCCCATTATCACGCCCCCTTGTTTAGTCCTCGTTGGTCTGAGTGTTGTCACCTGTCCCTCTCGTTCTCCCCTTGTTTGTCTGAGTGTTGTCACCTGTTCCTCTTGTTCTCCTGTTTTTTATATTGTTCTCCCTTTCCCTCTTGTTTTGCCAGTTCGTTGTGCTACGTCAGTGTTTGCTTGCTCTGTCTTACCAGTCCTGTGATACCGCTTTCCCTACCTAGTTGTTTGTAGATTTAGTCTCTCGTCAGTCCCCTGTCTAGTCTAGTCTCGTCTCTGTCTTGTTCTGTCCAGCAGGCTGGGCAACCGGTCCCCTCCCTGGGTCTGCCACGCTGCTAGGCCTGTGCCGAGCCTGTGACATCACTAGTGTGGAGTGGAGTAGTGTGGAGTGTCTGGCCACCGCTGCCTAACCTCCGGCCTCCAGCTTTGCTGCCTTCACTGCTCTCTGGCGGTCTGCCATCCTGGACTGGACTCTGTGGCCGCTCACCTAGGCTGCCTGTCGTCTTTCATTCCCAGCCTATTGTCTGGACTGTGTTCTCTCCCCTCCTCACCATCTCTTGTCCTGTCTGTTGTTTTGTTAATAAACTGTCAACTCTTATCCTGCATTTGAGCCCTCTCTCATAGAAACCCTGACACATGGATCTGCACTTTGAATTCTAACCGGAAATAGTAAACCATCCGGCTACCTTTGGAACATTCATTTCAACATACGATTTGTGAATACTATTGTATGCAAATTGGGATGCAGCATTTCTCTTTTTCTTTTAGATTATCTGTAGGATCTTTGTCATTGGGGGATCACAGGTAGGTTCTTTCAGGTAAGTCTTTGGTTGTCCTCTCGGCTGTCTCATACTTGTAGCCAATAGTAGTGCTTGCCATTCTGGGTGATCCTGGCTTGTGTTGTGGCCTTGTTTAGTTAATCTTGTCTGTTTATCTGCTACCTCTTGCATCTCCACTGGTAAGTCTTTGATTTGATGCTGTATGTTTTCTGTGGAGGTTTCCTTGAGTTGTCTGTCTCTGCTACCACTCACTGGTCCATCATTTATCTGCTCTGATAATGTAGACCGTTTGCTCCCAGTACAATCTCAGTTTTCCTGGTCTTCCTCTCTCACATACTTTTCATGCTAATACTCAGTTGCCAGGTTGGAAAACAACTCCTCCTCTTGATTTCCTGTCATGGAACCATTTCCTTTGGGCACTTGAGTTCTGATTTCTGAAGCGATTCATGTCATTCGCTTTGCCCACTGCTTGGTGTATCCTCTTGGATCATTCCTATCCTCTTCATTGGCCACTCTCAAGTCAAGATTAAATAAGTGTAGTCATGGATGTCATCCAAATACAACCCAAATTCCGGAAATGTTGGGACGTTTTTTAAATTTGAATAAAATGAAAACTAAAAGAATTTCAAATCACACGAGCCAATAAACAATTTGATGCCTGTTACAGGTCTCAAGATAGTTGGGACGGGGGCATGTTTACCATGGTGTAGCATCTCCTCTTCTTTTCAAATCAGTTTGAAGACGTCTGGGCATCGAGGTTATGAGTTTCTGGAGTTTTGGTGTTGGAATTTGGTCCCATTCTTGCCTGATATAGGTTTCCAGCTGCTGAAGAGTTTGTGGTCATCTTTGACGTATTTTTCGTTTAATGATGCACCAAATATTCTCTATAGGTGAAAGATCTGGACTGCAGGCAGGCCAGTTCAGCACCCGGATTCTACTATGATGTCATGCTGTTGTAATAGCTGCAGTATGTGGTTTTGCTTAGTCCTGCTGAAATACACAAGGTCTTCCCTGAAATAGACGTCATCTGGAGGGGAGCATATGTTGCTCTTAAAAACTTTATATAGCTTTCAGCATTCATAGTGCCTTCCAAAACATGCAAGCTGCCCATACCATATACACTTATGCACCCCCATACCATCAGAGATGCTGGCTGTAAGGGGAAGTCGTGGCCTAATGGTTAGAGAGTCGGACTCGTAACTCAAAGCTTGTGAGTTCGAGTCTCAGGTCCGGCAGGAATTGTAGGTGGGGGGAGTGAATGTGCAGCACTCTCTACCCACCTTCAATACCATGACTGAGGTGCCCTTGAGCAAGGCACCGAACCCCTCAACTGCTCCCCGGCTGCCACAGCATAAATGGCTGCCCACTGCTGTGTGTGTGTGTGTGTGTACACACACTTTGGATGGGTTAAATGCAGAGCACAAATTCCAAGTATGGGTAACCATACTTGGCCACACGTCACTTTTTTTTTCACTTTTACTTTTTCAACTGAACGCTGATAACACCCTCTTCTTTAGCCCGGAAAACACAGCGTCCGTGATTTCCAACAAGAATGTCAAATTTGGACTCGTCTGACCATAGAACACTTTTCTATTTTGAAACAGTCCATTTTAAATGAGGCTTGGCCCACAGGACATGACAGCACTTCTGGACCTTGTTCACATATGGCTTCCTTTTTGCTTAATAGAGCTTTAGTTGGCATCTGTAGATGTGTTTACCGACAGTGGTTTCTGAAAGTATTCCTGGGCCCATTTAATGATGTCAATGACAGAATCATGCCGATAAGTGATGCAGTGTCATCTGAGGGCCTGAAGACCACGGGCATCCAACAAAGGTCTTCGGCCTTGTCCCTTACGCACAGAGATTTCTCCACTTTCTCTGAATCTTTTGATGATATTATGCACTGTAGATCAGTGATTTTTCAATCCTGTTCCTCGGGACCCACTGCTCTGCACATTTTGCATGTCTCACTCATCTGACACACTCATTTGAGTTCATGGAGCTCTTTCCTAATGAGCTGATGATCTGAATCAGGTGTGTAAATTAGGGAGACATGCAACATGTGCAGAGCTGTGGGTCCCCAGGAACAAGTTTGAAAACCACTGCTGTAGATGATGAGATTTGCAAAACCTTTGCAATTTGACATTGAGGAACGTTGCTTTTAAAGTATTCCACAATCTTTTTACGCACTCTTTCACAGATTGGAGAGCCTCTGCCCATCTTTACTTCTGAGAGACTCTGCCTCTCTACGACATCCCTTTTATAGCTAATCATGTTACAGACCTGATGTCAATTAACTTAATTAGTTGCTAGATGTTCTCCCAGCTGAATCTTTTCAATTTTGTGAGGTAAGTATGCAAATTTCTTCGGGTACATCACACCCTCACTCCGCTGGCTTGGTCAGTCCTTAGGGTAAAAAGACTTTCGTACAGTTTGTGTTGTGCTCTTTTAGGCTACACGGGGCAACTTTTTGAGCAATTTTGCCAGGCAACTTTTTTTGAGCAATATTGCTTGGGCACTTTCCCACTGAGAATGGGTAACAAATCTGGATAGTTTAAATCAGTCATAGGCCCTGTGTCTCACCTGGTTGCCCGTTGATGCCAACATTAACCAAATTTGCCCAGCAATATTGCTCAAAATTTGCTCCATGTACCATCAGCCTTAGAGATGGATTGTCTGTTTTGTTATCATTCTGTGTTTTGTATTATGACAGTTTCTTGCCTATTTCATCATATCTATATAGCAGTTGCTGATACAGCAGTGGAATCTGTCTGTCAGTATATAGTGGATGCCAGTGTATGTGTAAATACATCAAATAGATGATGACACAGGCTGAACACTACACATAACCCTCAATCAGTTCCTTAAACATGTCTCTCAATGTCAGCATTTGTGCATTTCCCTCATTTTCCAACTCAAGCAAAGTGTCATTCTACATGTAAGAAGAAATTAAATTTAAACAACTTCCTCACCATCCTAGAAGAAATCAAACCTGCAGCTGGGTTGATGCTTTCAGTGATATAACCCAGTTTGTGCTCAGTCAGCATGTGTAGGTATTTCTTTATACTCCTTATATATGTCTTTTTCTCTCATCTGCCATCTTGTCCCTTAAGGCTCTAATATACTTGAAGCAAAATCGAAGAATGAACTGGTGTGACATCATTTCGAAGTCATTTGGAGCTCGTTTTAGAAGTTCAAAACAACTTTCCAAAGCAAACTTTGCCAAAAAGGTCCAGAGCAAAGAAACAAAGTGAAAGTATGGCTTTGAAAGTGTGGTGTGATATGTGGAATCACTTGATAACGAAAATGCAGTTAAGCACAAGATGTGCAGCACTAATCTATCATGTACAAATTATTATAATGAGAACACTGTCTAGTAATAGAATGTATGTTGCAAATTCTTTGTGCTTTAGTTGTCTGTTTTGTAATGGAAAGAGTCTAGAACAGAGTTACACATTCCGACATTCTGGTACTTGCATGGTCATGTTCACTTATGTATTCATGTCCTTTTGAACAGATGTAAGCTGTATTTTTACATTTATGTTGTATACATCTGATTAATCTTATACAGGATAGGGGAGTGAATGAACAGCGCTCTCTTCTACCTTCAATACCCACAACTGAGTTGCCCTTGAGCAAGGCACCAAACCCTCAATTGCTCCCTGCGTGCCATAGCAAAAATGGCTGCCCACTGCTCCGGGTTTGTGTTCACGGTGTGTGTGTGTTTACTGCTCACTGTTGTGTGTGCTGCTTTGCCTGCTATTTTTTTTTTATATATATATATATATATATAGTATCTATTTTCCTCTTTTTTAGAGCAGTAATATCTTTCTTTGAAAATGCCGGTGTTGTGCCCATTTTCGACTCCCTGCCAAATTGTACCCTGCTTGTACCACGTGACCGCTGCACCTAATGCAGAACCAGAGAAAGATGCGGCGCTTTCAAAGAAAGCTATATTGCTGCTCTAAAAAGAAGAGGAAAATAGATGCATATAGATACTATAATAAAAACATATTATGTAAGTGTTTATACTGTTATTATTGTGTTGTTGTTCTCAACATTCTTTAACGCGGGTTCATTTTGTTGACTGTCGCTGCTATCCACCTTTTTCTTCAACGCGGAAGTAAGGCTATGGGTGAGACTTCCGGTTCATTAGCCGCTATAGGTAAATAACGATAAGAATAACAACGTGCAGCAAACGGTAAAACTGTTTGCACTACAAACCAGTGTGTTCGTAATTAAGATAATGCATTAAAATAATATGATAAGACACACCAATTTGCAATATTAAGCAGTAAAATTAACTGTTTTGTACAGCTAAAAATAGCTGGACGCGATGAGACCGGAAGCCAGACCCAGAACGTTTACAAATGGCCTGATTGGCCTCAGCCATTTTTACGGGAAGAAACAGATGGATAGAAACGGGTAATCCCCAGTCCGAGGCAAGTATAGGTCTCTGCAGAAACGTAATGGGAGTTACCAGATCGGGGTGTTTTTAGACCATGTTACCTGATTGGCTGACGTCATAGTGATGGTAGGTTTAGGGGTGGGGTTAGGTCAGGTGAATCATTTTGATTGCATGATTTAGAAACACCCAGCAGTTTGAAAACGCCCAGAAATTCAGAAACGCCCACTTTTGCTCTGTAGAGACATGAACAGCACTGAGTTGAACATCACGTGATGTTGCTCTTTTGCAGTACATCTGGATGTGAACCAGAGACAGTTTTGGTCCCCAGCAGCATGACGTTTGCATTACACACTAAAGTGTAAATATGGGACCTCAGACTGCGATGTCATGCAAATGTCAATTCCTTGTGTGTTTGTCATTTGTGTAGATAAATATACTGTAAGTTGTTATATTACGTATATGTTTTGTAACGTTACCTGATTAATTTCAGCTAAAGCTCAAGCAGTTTAAAAAGCAATGTTAAACATTATATGAATTATCATATGTTTCTTTTACAAAAATATTGATGATGCATTGTTAATGACGAGCAGTGTTATTTTTCATTGTCCTTTTTGCCATGGCTCACATTGCCTCAGTCAATAAATAATTTTACTCAGCTTTCCAAAAATATGACAAAAATGCTCATCACTAATGCAAGGCTCGACGTTAAGCCTTGTCAGGGACCAGTCAGTTTTTTGAAGGGGCAAGTAAAAGAGAATTTCAGTTGTCCCGAACGGGCAAGTAGCCTGATTTAAACATTAGTAGCCTAACAAAAAAAGGCTACTTTGGAAGGCAGCAAAACTTCGACCACCAAAATGATTTTGTTTTTATTAGACTACATTAATTCTAAACAGCGATTGATAAAGGATAATGCACTTGATGGATAATTTAAAGAGGAAACAAGTAGTTAATACTGACTGAGGTAAAGACAGTCCCATTCATAAAGACAGTCACTTGCTTCATTCTTGAAATGAAGCCATTTGAACTTTTTTTTTTTTTTTTTTTTTTTTATTAATGCAATACAAAAACACAGAGTTGACATTCAAATAATGATTGTACACAATATACAAAGTATCATGAATATACATTATGCCAACTGAAATCAAGTACTACACATTATAAGAGAAAAAGTAGGAAAGGAAAAAAAAAAGACAAAAACATAAGAAGTTGAGGGTAAGACATTTAAATATCAATTACAGTATACAAATTAAAGTCATTGCAGAATGAAGTAGTTCTTCTTGCTTTCTTATTTTCTGACAATGAAATGGTATTTAGGTAATTTTTAAATTCTTTCAAAAAAACAATAAAATGCGGTTTGTTGTTGGCAAATTTACATTTGTGAATGTAAAATTTACAAAGAAAAAAAATTAAATTTATAATAAAACAAGCATTGCTTTTAGTAGAATCAGACTCATAATGTCCAAACATAATTCCTTTGAAAGTAATGGATACATCTTGCTGGATTCCATTTGAACTTGAATTAGCATATTTCACTCATGAAAACTCACTCTTTAATCACTTGCTGCCACCTACCGGTGGTTTAGTTTATTTAAAAGTATCATTATATTTTATGACACATTTCATATTTGTGTATAACATTAATCTCAACATTATAAACCCTGTATATCAATTTAAGGGGGCAAATGTCACAAATAACACTGATGAGGATATTGCTTCTGAATAAATTACCACAATTAAACAAACCTGGACAAGTAAATTTTTACTCAGACAAGTAAATGGCAGATTTTTTTTGTGTGCAAATTGGCAGATGTTATTTGAACTCACATTACAACACAGACCAACCATCGGTTAATTTACTCCGTGTTGTGACTTCACTGGGAAAACTCAACTTACTTAATATTTCCCCAGCACGAATAAGTTATTTAATGCCAAAACATAAAGAAAATTTGAACTTGCATGCCTTCACTTTAAGATTAGTACATACATTCACTTTTTGTGAACACGTGATATCTATTGTTATTGCCCTACATGGAAATTCTGGGGATTTTGATTCATCCCAGTGACTTGAATATATTGAATCACCTTCAGATTTGTTGAAAGCTGATTCAGTGACCCTTTTTGTAGATATGTCAGTAGGTGGCGACCAGTGAGAGTGTTGTGTGTTAACGAGTCATTAAATCACCGAAAATGTATCACAAACATCAAGTGTTTGATCACACGAGCTCATTCCGCTCTAGTGTTGTTGATATATTTTTATGTTTAATTTGTTCGCTTAAAAGAATCATTCATAAGATTCATTCAAGAGTCATTCAAGAACAAAATATCACATATCCTATCAATGGATCATAAAATATACAAACAAATAAAAACACTCTCAAAAACAATTTATTTATTAAATGACAATGACATTTGACTGTAATTTTTAATTTTTTTTATTTAGTATTATTTGAGTTTAGATGTGTATTATTGCTTTTCCTCAACAGTAACTGGCATTTGAAAGCCTCTTGCACTTTGACAGTCTTTGATAAGAGCTGCACCCAGGACACATGGGATGTTTACTTACAACACCATCTCTGTAAAAGAAAGAAATATAACATGAGAAAACACAAAACTTCACATTGGATGAGTTTTTTTTTTATATTCATGGTTTATATTAAAACCTATGTTCATCAACATTTATTTGAGTGTCATGATTAGGCATGGTTAATACAGCAACGTAAAGTTAGTTTTACCGCTGCAGCACCCCCACTGGCCAGCTGCTGACTTGCAACAGAACTGCTCAGTTGGGCAGTAGACATTTCCATCACAATGAGCCTTCTCAGTCTGGCTCTGCCAATTGAGAGCCTGGTCAAAGGGCACAGACTGCAAAAAAAAGAAAGAAAAAAAGTTATTTCATTGCAGGGATTATGTTAGTAAACGCATAACCAGAAGTTCACCTGCACAGAAAATAACCATTTAAATTTTTACAGCTCAAATAAATATGTTTGAATAATATAATATAATATCTGCTTTAAACCACCCAGAAGTCATTGTCCTATTGTTTAATTCTATAAATGAATGCTGAAATTGAAGTGACTGTTTATTGAGAACGTGCTACTGAATGTGTTTTGAACCCTAACAATTTCTTTAACTGCTTCAAAAATCACATGCCTTTTTATTGTATACTGTTTATTATTTACAACTTGAAAACATTTAACCACGTTTTATTACTGCCGGAAATGGTGATTAAAAGTCACATGACTGTCATGCATATGGTCACTGTGACGTAGTGGTTTTCAATCCTGGTCCTGGGGACCCACCGCTTTGCACATTTTGCGTGTCACCCTTATTTACCTCACCTGATTTGGATAATCAGCTCATTAGATGAGAGCTCCATAAACTGCACTGAATGTGTCAGATAAGATAGACATGAGCTGAAAACCACTGCTTTCACGATAGGTCGTAACATGATAGGTTGCATTACTAGTTGCATATTTTGAGTTACTGGTTGCATAGTTTGCGATACAGGTTGCATATAGTTTGCGATACAGGTTGCATAGTTTGCATTACTTTGGCGTCATATACAGTACACAGTGCTGACTCACCTGAGGTTTCTGGATAGCTTTGGTGGCCGGCTTGGGAGAAGATGGCAGTCTCAACCACCCCCTCAAACAATGGGTCGATGTCGAATCGCAGTGATAACCATGACGACAGCAATGAATTCCATCTCTGCAGCACTGACCCTGAAAGAGTGGGACGAATGAGCAAAGGTTAAACATGAAACTTAACTCAATAGAGTATAATAAAACAGTTACACATTTTACTATGACTCACTGACCATTGAGAATGGGCAGCAGTACCACACACCATAAGGACTCAGACAGCACGTTGTTCCATCAGGACATATAGTAGAAGCATCACAGTGAACCACAGAAACAGACTCTGCTGGCTCTGAGAGATCCATCATTGGCTCGTCTGCAGCTACAAGAGCTGCCATGAGTAACACCAACACTGGAATCATCTGAAAACATGAAATGAAAAAATGATTATATTATAGCTTTTTTATTGCTATCTTTTTTTCTTTCTTCTTTTTGAGAATAAGAACAATTACCTTGCTGGCTGGGACTGTCTCTCCTTTGGTGTGGGTTGTTTTGCTGCTGGCTGTGCTGTCCTGTGATGTTCTTACTGTACCTCTTATATTTATACACATGGCTCCTCCTACTGTGAAAAACAGGAAATCAGTTCAGTCAAATTTTAACCAGGACATTTAGATACCGCTTTATGAGTTTGTGAACATATATAGAAGTCTTTGCATGATCATGATGTAATAGGAAATGAAAGAATATATGAGAGTAAGGCAGAACCTAACAGAGGTAGTGAGAGGACCACTTCCTCGCATCCAAGGCATATATTTAAAATGTATTTGTTATTAGTAATTAAAAATAATTAATTAGTTACAAAATATATTATTACAATTAAATAACTGTTTGATATATTTTAAAATGTACTTTATTCCTGTGTTTATTCCTGAATTTTCCTGTCATTACTCCAGTCTTCAGTGTCACGTGATTCTTCACAAATCATTCTAATCATTTTACCGATCAACTGTTGTGTCCTTGGTGAATAAAATGATTAAATTAAAATATATATATATACACAAAGTGCTGCTTGAAAGTTTGTGAACCCCTTGCAGAATCTGTGAAAATGTAATTTTAACAAAATAAGAGAGATCATACAAAATTATTTTTTATTTAGTACTGTCCTGAGTAAGATATTTTACATAAAAGATGTTTACATGGTCCACAAGACAAAAAAAAGCTGAAATTATTAAAATAACCCCATTCAAAAGTTTGGGAACCCTTGGTTCTTAATACTGTGTGTGGTTACCTGGATGATCCACGACTGTTTTTTGTTTTGTGATGGTTGTTCATGAGTCCCTTGTTTGTTCTGAACAGTTAAACTGAGCACTGTTCTTCAGGAAAATCCTCCATGTCCCGCGGAATCTTCAGTTTTCCAGCATCTTTTGCATATTTGAACCCTTTCCAGCAGTGACTGTATGATTTTGAGATCCATCTTTTCACACTGAGGACAATTGAGGGACTCAAACACAACTATTAAAAAAGGTTCAAACATTCACTGATGCTCCTGAAGGAAACATGACGCATTAAGAGCTGGGGGGTGAAAACTTTTGGAATTTGAAGATCAAGGTAAATTGTACATAATTTGTCTTCCGGGAAACATGCAAATATCTTCTGTTGCTTCTGAAAGGCAGTACTAAATGGAAATTTTTTTATATTTCTACAAAATAAGAAAAATCTTCATCCTGTTCAAAAGTTTTGTAAATGATTACTCTGTATATTATTTCCAGCTTGAAAATATTCAGCGTGATTAAAATCATATGACTGTATGCGAATGTATGTTGGTATGTATGTATAAGTATGTAGGTCATTGTAACATGATAGTTGTATTACTGGTTGCATATTTTGCATTACATTGGCGTCAAATAGTACTTTTTGATACTACGATGTGTATGTTTACGTCATAAGATTCCTGGTCTGATTAAAATGTCCTAGCAAGTAAAGTTTGATCAAAGCTTTATTTTGTATTTATGCCAAGGGAGATTAGAAGATTGCATTAAAATGATTTCTAAATTAAAATTTTCCCAGATCTGATACAACAATTGCAAACCGGATATTTTTTAACTGAGGTTCCCGTTCACTGATTATGTAACATTTGGAACATAAATATATATTTCAAAACCACACCAACTGCCTACACTTTCACTTCATTTTTTAAATGTAGATTGTGGTTTTGTTTTTTGTTTTTTACTTCTATATGATTGTGGTATATTAAACCTTTTGTTTCCATGGTTACTGTCTTGAGGTTGTCAGTCTGTCACACAACCTTGTGTTCAGGACCTGCAGATGACAATTCTGTTAGCATCAAGCGCAAACTTTATGTCTGATTTTTCTACCATATTTTTAATCTTTGTCTATAATTAATCCAAAGAGGAGGAAATCATAGCTTCCACCACAGCATACAGCAAACAGGTTAACTCTGTTTACCTTTAACATTCATGATTATTTGTTCCTGTAAACTAATATAATTTATTTTTATTTTTTTATGGACCATATGATCTCACTCTTTTCTTCTCTTTAAAATCCCCTCATAATATTAAGTTCTTTTTTCAGTTAAAATTTTAGCCAAGACATTTGCACAGAAGTCTGTGACATACATGTTTTTCTTACTATGTGTAATGGAAGGCAGACTGTAGATCAGTGGTCTCAAACTCAATTCCTGGAGGGCCGTAGCTCTGCAGAGTTTAGCTCCAACCAGCTCCAACTCACACCTGCTTGGAAGTTTCTAGTGATCCTGAAGACCTTGATTAGCTGGATCATGTGTGTTTGATTAGGGTTGGAGCAAAACTGTGCAGAGCTGTGGCCCTCCAGGAACTGAGTTTGAGACCAATGCTGTAGATTGTGCTGCTCATCTCTCAAATTACACTACCAGTGTAATGGGTCAATAAGTTTGGGGTCAGTAAGATTTTTATTTGTATTTTTTTAATGATTATGAAGTATCGTTTACCTACCAATGCTGCATTTATTTTATCATACAGTAAAAACAGTAATATTATGAAATATTATTAGAATTTAACAGTTTTCTATTTTAATATATTTTAAAATGTAAGTCTTCAGAAATCATTCCAATATGCTGATTTTCTGAAACATGCATGAAATATTTCTTATTAATATCAATGTTACGCTGAAAAAACAGTTACGCTGCTTAGTATTTTTGTAGAAACTGTGATCATTTTTTTCAGGTTTCTTTGATAAATAGAAAGTTCAGAAGAACAGCATTTATTTGAAACATAAATCTTTGTAACATTATACATGTCTTCTCTGTCACTTTGTGTCAATTTAATAGACCTTGCTGAAGTATTTCTTTCTTTCTTTCTTTCTTTCCTTATGTTTGGGAATTAAATATAAAATTTTATCCGTTTTTTTTAAGGATCTGGTTGTGAAGCCTCATTATCTTTCTGACTCCATTCAATAAATTGATAAGTTCAACTTTTATACTTTTTTAGAAGTTCCCATGATCATGCAAAATTTAAAACTTCCTCTGAAAATGTACAAGATTTCAACATGTAGCCCAACTGCCCGCCTGGACACTTCACTTTTTAATACACATTTTAAATTTAGTGTGGGATTTGCTAGTCAGTTAGCATCATATGTTTCCCAAATTACTTAGCTGCTCTGTTTGTTAGGTTTGTTTGCTATTTCTTTCTAGCATACTTATTATATATTTGTATTATTATTTATATGAAAACATCACCCGCTTCGAATGATATCACTCGATTGAATGGCCGTTATCAGTGGATATCAGCTCATCGATATGGGCCAGAAGAGTCCTGCTGCCC